>VWZX01007824.1:210631-233638 GCA_013399015.1 Galbula dea
GGGGCGCTCCCCCTGCCACTGCCAGAGCTGGATCCCCAACCTCCAGAGCTGCCTCCTCCAGACATGGAGCTCCCACTGCCAGAGCTTCCTCCTCCTCCAATCCCTTTGCCTCCTCCTCCTCCTCCTCCTCCTCCACAGATGGAGCCACCACTGCCAGAGCTTCCTCCTCCTCCACTTCCTTTGCCTCCTCCAGACATGGAGCCACCACTGCCAGAGCTGGATCCCCATCCTCCAGAGCTTCCTCCTCCTCCAATCCCTCTGCCTCCTCCTCCTCCTCCTCCTCCACAGATGGAGCCACCACTGCCAGAGCTTCCTCCTCCTCCACTTCCTTTGCCTCCTCCAGACATGGAGCCACCACTGCCAGAGCTGGATCCCCATCCTCCAGAGCTTCCTCCTCCTCCAATCCCTCTGCCTCCTCCTCCTCCTCCTCCTCCACAGATGGAGCCACCACTGCCAGAGCTTCCTCCTCCTCCACTTCCTTTGCCTCCTCCAGACATGGAGCCACCACTGCCAGAGCTGGATCCCCATCCTCCAGAGCTTCCTCCTCCTCCAATCCCTCTGCCTCCTCCTCCTCCTCCTCCTCCACAGATGGAGCCACCACTGCCAGAGCTTCCTCCTCCTCCACTTCCTTTGCCTCCTCCAGACATGGAGCCACCACTGCCAGAGCTGGATCCCCATCCTCCAGAGCTTCCTCCTCCTCCAATCCCTCTGCCTCCTCCTCCTCCTCCTCCTCCACAGATGGAGCCACCACTGCCAGAGCTTCCTCCTCCTCCACTTCCTTTGCCTCCTCCAGACATGGAGCCACCACTGCCAGAGCTGGATCCCCATCCTCCAGAGCTTCCTCCTCCTCCAATCCCTCTGCCTCCTCCTCCTCCTCCTCCTCCACAGATGGAGCCACCACTGCCAGAGCTTCCTCCTCCTCCACTTCCTTTGCCTCCTCCAGACATGGAGCCACCACTGCCAGAGCTGGATCCCCATCCTCCAGAGCTTCCTCCTCCTCCAATCCCTCTGCCTCCTCCTCCTCCTCCTCCTCCACAGATGGAGCCACCACTGCCAGAGCTTCCTCCTCCTCCACTTCCTTTGCCTCCTCCAGACATGGAGCCACCACTGCCAGAGCTGGATCCCCATCCTCCAGAGCTTCCTCCTCCTCCAATCCCTCTGCCTCCTCCTCCTCCTCCTCCTCCACAGATGGAGCCACCACTGCCAGAGCTTCCTCCTCCTCCACTTCCTTTGCCTCCTCCAGACATGGAGCCACCACTGCCAGAGCTGGATCCCCATCCTCCAGAGCTTCCTCCTCCTCCAATCCCTCTGCCTCCTCCTCCTCCTCCTCCTCCACAGATGGAGCCACCACTGCCAGAGCTTCCTCCTCCTCCACTTCCTTTGCCTCCTCCAGACATGGAGCCACCACTGCCAGAGCTGGATCCCCATCCTCCAGAGCTTCCTCCTCCTCCAATCCCTCTGCCTCCTCCTCCTCCTCCTCCTCCACAGATGGAGCCACCACTGCCAGAGCTTCCTCCTCCTCCAATCCCTTTGCCTCCTCCTCCAGACATGGAGCCACCACCTCCAGAGCTTCCTCCTCCTCCACTCCCTTTGCCCCCTCCTCCTCCTCCAGACATGGAGCCACCACTTCCAGAGCTGGATCCCCACCCTCCAGAGCTGCCTCCTCCACCAGTCCCTTTGCCTCCTCCTCCAGACATGGAGCCACCACCTCCAGAGCTTCCTCCTCCTCCAATCCCTTTGCTTCCTCCTCCAGACATGGAGCCACCACTGCCAGAGCTGGATCCCCACCCACCACAGCTTCCTCCTCCTCCAATCCCTTTGCCTCCTCCTCCTCCTCCAGACATGGAGCCACCACTGCCGGAGCTGGATCCCCACCCTCCAGAGCTTCCTCCTCCTCCACTCCCTTTGCCTCCTCCTCCTCCTCCACAGATGGAGCCACCACTTCCAGAGCTGGACCCCCACCCTCCAGAGCCTTTTCCTCCTCCAGAGACAGATCCTCTCCTGTTCTTGCTGGCACTGCCAGAGCTCATTCCTCCCTTGACACTGTTCCAGCCTCCAGTTCCTGCTCCAAAGACTCCAGCAGCACTTGACTTGTGGTCAATGACACCTGCAAGAGATGGAAATTGTGTTCACCTTATTTTCACCCCAAAAGAAGGCAGTCACAGCTGATCCAAGCTCTTCTGTGCTCATGGTCACCACTCTACCTACTCATAGCCATGGCATCCAAAAGGGACAAGCAGGATCTTCACTATAGAGGCACCTAGGAGGTGTCTCCTGCTGTGCTCCTGGCTTCACTAACTTCTCTTTGGGAAGACTGGAGCCTTACTCCACACATGAATGACTACAGCTCTTCCAGGAGGCCAAGAGTATGAACTTCTCTCTCCTTCAGCATGTCTCCTGTTTCCACCAAGTTTGGGATTAGATCTTGTTCCCTCCAGTTCTTAGATGCACCCCATGGAGACCTCTGGGATAAGGGAAGTCTTTCCCACTTCCTACGGGGTTTAACTTGGTTGAGCTTGGCCAAGAAGTGGCAAATTCACCAGCTCAGTGTTGACATATTGGTGCATCTACAGATGGCTTCTCACACCCCCACTCCCAGGAGACCACTATGTGCTGCACTGCCCTAGGAAAGGGAGACAGGCACTAAGAGAGGTTGTCCTGCTACCACCAGAGTCACCAAGGCAAAGGTCTGAGATACTTACAGATGGTAGCTGGAGAACCTTCCTGCATCCTGTGAAGGAAAGGGACAGTGAGATGATGCACCCAGGAACAGGAGAAGTCAAGCTAAACTCCACCAGTAAGCCAATGGAAGAGGTGACTCCTTCCAGGCAACAACCCACCCTGGAGATCTGGGTGACAGGGCAGAGGATGAGGACACAGATCTGGATGACAGAGCAGAGGATGAGGACACAGAGCCTGGGGGAGCTGCTGGAGGCAGCAGGAAGGGTTGGGACCTACCTGTTCTCCTCCCCCTCGAGGAGCGAGCGGTACATGGCGATTTCGATGTCCAGAGCTACCTTCACGTTCAGGAGCTCCTGATGGTCACGAAGAAGGCCAGTGAGATCTTCCTGGGCCTGCTGCAGGACAGCTTCCAGCTCCTGAAGCTTTTTCTGGCCATCTTCAACAGCAGAGCTCCCACGCTGCTCAGCATCTCTAATGGCCTCTTGGAGGCTTTCATTCTGCAGAGGACACAAACAGAATCAGACTTTCAGGCTCTTCTGGCAGCCCTTGGAAATCCAAAGACCTGCCTCAAGGGTGGAACTGAGGAGATATATTAGATGGGGAGAGGTTAACTCAACCTAAATCCCAGTGCAGACATCCAAAATCTGAATCTGCTTCATATTAAAGAGAAGACATCGTCACCCATCCCTGGGGGCTTTGAAGGCCAGGCTGGGTGGGGCTCTGGGCAACCTGATCTAGTGGGAGGTGTCCCTGGCAGGCAGGGGGGTTGGGACTAGATGATCTTGAAGGTCCCTTCCAGCTCTGACAGTTCTAGGGTTCTATGATCTCTAGGTTTGCCTCCAAAGGCCACCCTCAGGTAGACTGAGCCCACAGGTGACCCCAAGAGCTCAGGCACGTTGGAGAGGCTCAGCTTTACCCTTTTCCTTGCAATTTCAACTTCTGACTGCAGCCTCTGGATCTGCCTGGCAAGCTCCTGGATCTCCTGGTGGCTGCTCCTCAGCTGCTCCCGCTGGGTCACCCACATCTTCTGGAGATCCTGGTACTGATGTGCCAAGAGAAGAAACACTTTTGGTCTCTTTCCCACTGAGCAGCCAGACTTTTCCTTCCTTACCTGGTTGATGTCTACTCACCCTGCCCTGGTACATGGCATCTACTTCAGCCTTGCTCCTCTGAGCAATGGTCTCATACTCCTGCCTGACCTCCTCGATGATGCCATCCACGTTCAGCTCTCTGTGGTTGTCCATGGACAGAACCACACTGGTGTTGTCAACAACTGTCTGCAGCTGGGACAGTTCCTGCAAGGAGAACAAAGGTTTGGGTTCCAACATCCCATGCAAGGACTCCAAGGATGTGTTGTGAGGAAAGAAAAGGGACCCTCTGGCCAGCCAGAACTTCCCTAACCTGAACCCCCAGGCCCTAGTGTTCCACCACCACCCCTTCACAAGTGTCCCTTCCAGCCTTGGGGACACACCAGAGCCCTGGGCACCCACCAGAGCCCTGGGCACCCACAGGTTAAAGAGGACATTTGAGGTCAAAAGGCCAAGGGTGATCTTCTCTCCACACCAAAAAGTCCTGAGCAGGCAACATTCCTGGGAACCTCCAAAAGATGTAGGTCCTTCGAGGTGATCTTAAAGGTCTCTTCTATCCAAACCAGCCCCAGGATTCTGAGACCCAAGGGGAAGGTTTTAATCTGAGAAACACTCACAGCTTCATGTAAGCATCTGAGAAACTCCAGCTCCTGCTTCAGGATTTCCACCCTCACATCAAACTCCATCCTTCCCATGTAGGCATTGTCCAGCTCCTGTGGAGAAACCAAACCCAAGGACATATTGGAATTCCTTTAGTCCCAGTTCTCCCCTGAGAACTCTCCACCTGCAAGACTCAGGACATCTCCTTCCAGCCTTTGGTCCTGTGGTCAAAGAATGGCCCCAGAAAGCTCAGGTCTGGTTGGAGAAGCAGTTGGAACAAGGGGAAAGTTCTGAACCCTGAGGAGAACAGGACAGCTTGGAGAGAAGGGAAATAGCTATGGCAGCCAATGGGCTCCTGGAGGAGATGGGAAGTGTGGAAGCACAGATTCCAGGGCTTCCTCTAACAAAAGCTGGTCTAACTTGGCTGCTCTAGAGCTAAGCATTCAACAGATGTTATTGAGCTCCTGGCAACGAGGTCTCCCCTAGGTTGTGACCAAGTCAACAGAGGCAGATCAGCACTTGGGAGACACTCATCTCACCAAGGACTCATCCAGACCCTAGCGGGAATCACTTCCCCCCAGCCTTGCAGGAAGAGGCTCAAGCTCTCGGTGACTTCACTTAGAGGAGAGTTAGTCAGGTGAAGTTCAGCTCAGAGCTTGCTTTGGAAAGCCTCAGCCACCAGCCAGTCCTGGCTTCACTCCTGAGGCTCTGCCTGGGGCTACTTCACCTTTTTGAGCTCCACAAACTCCTCTTCTTTGGCCGCACGGTTGTTGATCTCCTCCTCGAACCTGTGGCAGCAGAGAGAAGGAAGAATTAGCTCCTTGCCTGTCCTATCTGGTGGGTCAAGAGGAGCAGAAACCAAAGGGAATTGGCCCCAAAAGAGAATGTCTCAAGTTTTCATTTCACTGCAGCCTCTGGCAAAGCCTCTGTGTCAAAGTGGCACCGAGGAGGCAGCTGGAGATCAGCTCCAGCGTCAGGCGTGAACTGAGCTTCCCATCTGCAAAGCTGTGGGCACAGATTATCTCTGGGGTGAAGCTAAGCCAGAAGAAGGGACAACTCTTCTCACAGAATCCAGCATGGTTGCTGTTGGAAGGGACCTCTGGGATCAGCCAGGCCAATCCCCCCTGCTCCAGCAGGGGCACCTCCAGCTGGGCTGGGAATCTCTCCCCAGGAGGAGACTCCACAGCCTCTCTGCAAAGCCTGGGCCAGGGCTCTGCACCCTCACCCCAAACAAGCTTCTCTTCCTGCTCAGCTGGAAGCTCCTGGCTTCCAGTTGGTGCCCAGTGCCCCTTGGCCTGGCCCTGAGCACCACTGAGCAGAGTCTGGCCCCAGGCTCTTGCCCCCAGCCTTCAGCTCTTGCTGGGCATTGAGCAGCTCCCCTCTGGGGCTGCTCTTCTCCAGGCTCAGCAGCCCCAGGGCTCTCAGCTTTTCTCATCTTGACCTCACTGCTCAGCTCTGTCCCTCGAGGTTGACCACAACTCTACAACTGCAGGCAGGAGTAACAAGCTCTGGGTTGCTCTTGCTGGGGGAGGAAGGGCACGAAGAAGGACAAGAGGAAAAAGGAGTGAGCTAGATCCTACAGAGCCTTTGATTTTCCTTACTGTTGTGGGTTCTACCCTCACCAAAACTGCTTTAGTCTTCCAGCATCAAAGTCACATCATGAACTTACACCAGACTGCTGCTGTGGTGGCTACAGAGCCCTTGAAGGTGGGAAGCTAACTGTGCCATCCTAGGGCATGTTTAGCAGCAGCCTGGAACATTCCAGAGTGCTTCTCCCCACCCTTATCTTTATTCACCTCTTTTTGTAATCTTCAACAAGCTGAAGCAGGTTGTATGCCTCTGGATCCAGCTGCTCCTTTTGGCTCTGCAGTGTCTCCAGCTGCCTCTGCAGGTTGCTGATGTAGGATTGGAAGAAGGAGGCAATGTTTCTGCTCTCTTCTGGTCGGGCACTTTGCTGCTGCAGAAGTTCCCATTTGGCCAGCAGGGCCTGGTTCTGTCTCTCAAGACATTGAACCTGAAAGGAAAAGAAGGAAAGAGTTCTTCAGGCACTGGAAAGCTCTGGAGGAGACATCAACAACAGCATCAGCCTCCAGAGAAGAGCAAATCCTAGTTAGTGTTTCCCCATGGAGAAACATCTGGAGGTTTTGTCAGGTGGAAGCAACAGCAGTGGCCAGAAGGACTAGGGCAGGGATTGGCCTCCTGGACTGGGCACTGGGGAGGCCACAGCTCCAATCCTGGGCTCAGCTTTGGGCTCCTCACTCCAAGAAGGACATGGAGGTGCTGGAGTGTGGCCAGAGAAGGGCAAGGAAGGTGTGGAAGGGTCTAGAGCACAAGAGTTGTGAGGAGCAGCTGAGGGAACTGGGGTTGGTTAGGCTGGAGAAGAGTCTCTGAGGAGAAATGAAGGCAAAGAGTAGAGTCCAGACCAAAAGTGTCACAGTGTAAACCCAGAGGGAGGTGCAGGAGAAAGATGTGTGGGCCAGTGGCCAGCTGGTAGAGTCCAGGACCTCCAAGCAAACTTGGAGAAAGTCAACCTTCTGCTTTGCTTCAGAAGCAGTGATGGAACACATCAAGGATGTCCAAGCCCACCACCCATTTTTCCTGCTACCATCAACAGCTCCCAAGCACTGGCATATTCCTAGACATGCAGAGATCCTTGGCCTCCAAAGAGAGGTGAGTCAATGTCTTGGGGACATCCTGGCAGCTTGTTATTGTCCTGTCACAGGAGAAGACTCAGAGAAACTTATCGCAGGGCTAAAGGCAAGTGCTTCATGCAGCCAGGTCTGTGG
The DNA here is from genome assembly GCA_013399015.1 of Galbula dea. Classification (NCBI taxonomy): domain Eukaryota; kingdom Metazoa; phylum Chordata; class Aves; order Piciformes; family Galbulidae; genus Galbula; species Galbula dea. The sequence continues at coordinate 217,788 of VWZX01007824.1, forward strand.
TGAAGAGGACAAGCAGCATGAGGGCACCTAGCCAAGGCTGTGTCCCCTTGGGGAGGGAGAAGATGCAGGGCAGAGGTGTCCTCATGACCCCCAGTGGCAGAGCAGCAGCCTTTGTGCTTCACCCTTCCCCAGAGCAGGGGTGAGAGAGAGATTTGGGGCTCACCTTGTCGATGAAGGAGGCAAATTTGTTGTTGAGAGCCTTGATCTGCTCCTTCTCCTCCGAGCGCACCCTCTGGAGCTCAGGGTCCACTTGGACTTGGATTGGCCTCAGCAGGGTGGTGTTGACATGGACCTCCTCGATGCCTCTGATGCCACCAGCCTGCCCAAAGCCCTGCCCAGCCCCTTGCTCACCAAGGCTGCTCCTCCCAAGGACCTCCCTACTCAAACTCCTTCCCCACACGCTCCCCAGCTGTGCTCCACCACCTTGAAAAGCTCCTACAAAATATCCTCCTATGCCCAGGCCCCTCTCGAGGGATCTCCTGCCACCAAACCCCAGGCACCTCCCATATCCTCTTCCTTCTCCTCCATAGCCTCCAGCAGCAGACAGATTCCTAAATCCACCGAGGTTGTGGTGACTCCTGCTGCCATAACCATACCCATAGCCACCATATCTTCCTTCTCCTCTACTGTCCTCGTAATAGCTGACTGCAGAGGACCTTTGCCCACCCAAGGTGCCACAGTGGGCAGAAGAAGAACTGAAGCTCCCATCCCCAACCCTGAAGAAGTGGTGGCTCATCACCTCGCTTTGGGCACCTCAGGAGAAGGTGAGAGAGCAGCTGGAGGTTGCAAAGCAGGAGGAGAAATGAGAGTGAAAGATCCTCAGCTCCTCTGGAGGGGGTGACCCAAGTCCTCCTTTATATGTTCTCCATGCCGTGGTAATTAGCAGGTCTGTTAATGTTGTTATTGGGTTTGGTTCATTAGGCAGCAATTAATGGCAGCCCAGAGAGAGGTCAGAGTAAACAGCAGAGAGCAGTGGAGGAGTTGGGACATTCCCCAAATCCTGCCTGACTCATGAGCTTTGCTCAGCTGAGATCTCCTTATCTCATCAGCCTGCCCTCCATGGCTAATTACAGCTCAGGCAGCCATGGACATCTCCCTGCTTCCTTCCCTCTCCTCACCTCTCCTGCCACCTCACTTCACCAAGCAGAAGGTCTTGGTGTTGTCCTCAGGCTGTCTTGGGGGTAGCTCACCTTGCTTCACCACGTCCCCAGGAGGTGCCTGCTGCAGGAAGCAGAGACCTCAGCTCCCCCAGCTCCCATCCCCAGTAGGTCCAGCCCAAGGGTAAGGACTTGCTGCTGCAGGGAGAGGGAAGGTCCTGAGATGTGGCCTTCTTGCTAAGGGCATCCCAAAATCTGCCTTTGGCTCCTGAAGCTGGAACAACATCTAGAGCCCAGGGGAAAGGGGAATTTCTCTAGTCATGATTTTAGCTTTCAGTAAAGAGAGTTTGAGGTGGAAAAAAGAAAGCTCTGAGAGAACCTTCAACCAACTCTAACCTTCACCTGTCAGAGATGAAGATGAGGTCACCTCAGGGAGCAGATGGCCTCCACACACTAGGGCTCTTGGCTGCTCCTGCTCTTCCTTGGGGGAGTAGCTAGGTCATGAACTGAACCTCCTTGGGGTGGTTGTGGTCTTCTAAAGGCAGCAAGAAAATGAAGTGCTGGTGTTCCACCAGAAGCTTAAGCTACTTCATTCCTGAGGTTCCTCAGCTTGGGGAGCACCTTCTCCACACAGACACTTCAAGCCAGGAGGAGGAAGATGATCCCACACAGCTGACCTCTGGGATCTGATGGAGTTTGCCCTCTCCCAGACCTACATCCAGGTGGGACTGAAAGCTGCTGTTAGACCTCAGAACAAAAGGCCCATGCCAGCCCATGGCCAGAACTGCAGCAGTTGTTAACTCTTCATAGAAGAGTGAAGCTTCCTGACAAGGGAACTGGAAGTGGGGAAGTCCTGGGTAGCCTCCACCACGGGAGGGCTTTGTCCTGCATGGCCTGATGCAGGTGGGTGCTGAGTTCAGGTGCTTGGCAGTGGTTTTGGGGAGAGAAACTGTGCTTTTGTCTTTGTTAACCAGCAGCAGTCTGTGGAAATGCTGTGGTCAGGTGGCACAGGAGCAGGGGGGAGGCTGGGAGGGAGATGAAGGAGCAGAGCTGACCACTCCAAAGGACAGCAGCTTGATGGGGAGACAAGGAGGAGCCTGGCACAGAACCTGCCCTTGGCTTTTCCATCAGGAGCTGCTCCATGATATGGACATAAGGAATGAGCAGTGGCCCACAGGACTTCAGGGGGTAAGAAGCAACAAGGCAACTGCTTGCATGTGGAGGCGTGGAGGAAGGACAACAAGTAGAGTGAGGTGGGGACCTGAAAGAGGTTGGAACCAGGTGCTGGGTTCATAAGTACAATGAGAGCAAGGCAAGCAAAGGAGACACAGGGTGAGAAGTGGTGGAAAGCCCCTGGGGAGCTGAGGCCACGGCCCCTGGGCAGCCACAGCCCCTGGGTAGCCGTGGCTGGGGCCCCTCAGGAGCCTGAAGCTCTCCTTGATGGAGCAGGGAGCCTGTCTGGGGGCTTCAGGGCAGAACTTTATCTTTCAGAAAGCCAAGGTCAGGGTGAATTCTACCTTGTGTGAGGCAGGTCCCCATCTTGGTCTTGCCTGTTGGAGACCCTTTGAGCAAGAAGAGGAGTGGGCTTCAGCAATGCTCAGCTCTGCACCAGCAGATGTTCTCCTGCCACAAACCAAAGCCTGACTTCCCCTGGCCAGTCCCGTTAAGAAGTGACTAATGGCTGCTCTCATAAATGGCTAATTATTCTGGGCTAGCAGGAAGGTAAACATCTCCAGAGCTTCCCTGGAGCCACCTCAAATAGTCAAGTTCTCTCTTCAGAAAACCTGAGCCACCATCTGACATCTGCTGACCTTCTCCTTCCCCTCGAAGGAGGTGGCAGCACCAGCCTGAGGTGGGACAGAGGGAGGTCACGTTTCTGTTGGCAGCTGCAGCGAAGGGAGGAAGCAGAAACTGATCAGTTTTGGGGCTAAGCTTGTGCAAAACACTGAGCTCTCTGATCCCTGAGCTCTCTCTCTCAAAGGCTGAACATGTCCTGGTTCCTCCACACACACAGCAAAGCTGCAGCTGATGCCCTCAGGCTGAGGTGTGTGTGTGTGTGTGTGGTGCTGGAAGAAGGCAGAGATGCTATCTCCAAAGGGTTTCAGAAGGAGGACAGGCACATCCTGCTAAAAGAAAACAGAAGAAAGCTGAGGATGAAGAGGAAACTGGGCTGAAACCAGGGGAAATGCACCCAAGAGTCAGGAGAGAAATGGACTTGACTTGTAGCTGCTCCTCAGCAGGAAAAGAGCCAGTGCAAGGCACCTGTGATGCTGAGGAACAATGTCAGGGCAGCTTCATCACCAAGGCCCAAGTGGGAATGATCCAAAGGAGTTGCTGGAGCTTCAGTAAGTGACCCCAACCATCAGCACTCACAGGAATGGTCTGAGGAGTTCATGGAATGCTTCTAGGAGGGCCCCAGGACAAGCAGCTGAACCCAGCCTGGTCCAACCAGGCATGGTGGGATCCATGCTGCTCCACCTGAGCCACTGGAGGAGTGCAGAGAGAGGAGGAGGAGGAGGAGGAGATTGATCTCTGAGTGAGGCTCAACCCCAAGCTCTGTCCCCCCTCTGTTTGCAAGGTTTCTTTCAGCATCTGAAGGGCATTAACCACCCCAGGAGCTCTTTCTAACCACACCAGAAGCTCTTTCTGCTCTTAACAGCCTCCAAGTAAGCACCAGGAGAGGTTTTCTTGCTCAGTGGATGAACATCTCCTGGCCAGGCAGGGAACCCACAACTCCCTTGGTTGGAGAGGAGAGGTGGAGATGATGCTGAGAGCTACAGGCAGCATCAAAGGACACTGCTGCTGCTGGAGAAGGATCTTAATCACATCCCTTCCCACAGGAAGCTGAAGCAGCTGGAAATAACTCAGGGAGATGTTCAGCATCAGTAAACAATGTCATTAGCAGCCCACAGAAGAAGTGGGTCCCAGGGCTGCCTTCCCTAGGCAGTGCCATGGCATCTGAGAAGCTCACCACACCCAGGCACACTTTACCTGTCTCCCAAGTGGCTCAGAGCTGATAATTAACCCAATCAAGGTCAGGCCTGGTGATCAATGGAGTTATTGGAAGCTCAATTGCTGTCATTAGCTCTGCTGCAGCAACAACAGCATCCGGAGGACAGCAAAACAGGGGGAGAAAGGACAAAGCAAGACCAAAGCCACCAGAACTCAGCCTGTTCTCAGGCCAGAGCTTCTGCCCAGCAAGGGAAAGGCCTGAAGGACAACACCTAGTGTAGGCATCATGTGGTGCCCAGCTCTGAAGGTGTCCTGGCTCTTCTAACCCTTGCTGCTCTTTGCAGGGCTGATGGTGAAGAGAGAATCCAGCCTGGAAGGGATCTGCCCAGACAAAGCCAAGCTGGTCAAAGCCTCTGGTAACACAACACAACCAGGTGATGTGTCTGAGGGAAGGGCCAGGAGGAGCCCTCAGCAGGGGAGGTCTCCCCCTGGCAGTGGCTGGCCAAGGCACTGCACCACTGGGAAGAGCTGAGGGAGCTGCAGGCTGTTGGAACCATGGAGTCCTTTGGCTTGGAAGAGACCTTTCAGGTCATCATGTCCAGCAGTTAACACTGCCACCTCCACCCCTGACCCATGGCCCTCAGAACCACATCTCCAGGGCTTTCCAACCCCTCCTGGGCAGCCTGGGCCAGGCCTTGGCAACCCTTCTGGGAAAGAAAGTAACCTTTTGGCTCCAAAGGTCTCAGTCTTCCCCAACTCACGTTGCTCTCAACCTTTCCCATGCCAGAAGCAACCAACAATGTGCAAAAGCTCTCAATACAGCTCGTTATTGTCACTGAGAACCTCATCTGGGCCATCAGGCAGCAGTGCTGGATGCTGTAGAAACAAAACCACTCACATGTGGCCAGCAGAAGCCCTTGGGGGGCCAGCAGAAGCCCTTGGGGGCCAGCAGCACATCAGCTCCTTACCTTGGCAGTATAGAAGCTGCTAAGACTTAGCAGGAAGGAGTTTGCTCCACACCTTGGGGTAAAAACCACCCCTGAGGCCTTCAGCTTGGCCAAAGGTTGCCCAGAGCCTGCAGCATCCCATTGCACTTCCCAAAGCTTGGGTGACAAATGGGCAATGCCAGAGCTACCCTTGCTCTTCTTCAACTGCTGGAGTTCAAGCTGCAGCACACAGCCAGACCTTCTAAGAGAGGGCTGCTCTCCTTCCTCTTGATATGTCTGCAAGGACCTGGGCTGGGTTGGGGAGGTGGAAACAAGGCAATGCAAGGTACCTGAAGGGCTTGGGGCCTTGGCTGCCAGCCCAGGCTCTACTCAAGCAGATATCAAGCATCTGGGAAGGCACAAACCCACCCAATGGTCTCTTCAACTAGAGAACTTCCCCTGGGGACTTCAGAGAGTGGTGGTGTGGGAGGGGAAGAGAAAGAGAGGATGGTCTGAGGACCTCCAGGAGCAGCATGAAGTGGCTGGCCAGATCTGAGGCAAGGACTGGCTCCTGTTCCAGAGGATTGTGGCCTCCTAGCAAAGCCTGGGAAGATCAGGCAAGGCAGAGGAGCTGCAGCTCAGAAAGAGCTGCCACAGGCATGGTCCTTGGGCCAAGGCAACAAATCCCTTCTCCTTTCATCAGGCTGTCACTTGGGACACAAAGTGGAGCTGCTCCTTCCTCGAGGTGGTGGCTGAGCAGTAACCGATGGGAAAGTCAACTTGTCACCAACCTGGAGGAGAAGAGCAGGGGCAGGGGTGGAGCAGAAGGCAGCAGTGTCCTTTGCAGAGGCTGCAAGCCCTCTGGTGGCATTTTGTGGCCATGTCTACCTGAAGCTGAACCTCCCCTGGCCCAGCTTGAGGCCATTTCTTCTTGTCCTAGCAGACAAGAAGAGGAGCAGAGCTGGTGACAGCAAACAGAAGAGCTCTGCTTTGCTCCTCAGCTCCATGTCTTTGGTAGTTACATGCCCTGGCAGCTCCACAGCTCTAGGTAGGTTCCTCCATGGGCTTGCTTACAGAAGCTTTCAGGTCTCTGAGCTTTGGGGATAGAAGTCCTTCCAAGGCCAGAGGTTTGCTGGTGGTTGCTGTCATGCTCTGCTGATTTCAGCCTCGAGAAGGTCGTTGGGTTTCCTAGTGGCTACTTGAGCTAGGTCTGGACTTGGACAAGTGGAGCTGGAGGTGAGGGAGCTGCTCTTTGAAGGGTAGATAAGAGCCCAAAGGATGCTGATTCCCACAGTTAACCTCCTCTGACCTCCCTGCACCTCAGCTCCATTGCCCTGAACATCTCCCCCTTGAGGACCAGGAAGGTCTCCAGCTGCCCAGGAGATCTGTGCCCTGTAAATAAGAGTGCCAAGGCTGCTGAAGCAGAAGAGCTCTCTGCAGACAGGGTCCCAGCAGTGCCACTCCTAGAGGCACAGGTTTCCTCCTTGCCAGCTGTTCCCTCTCACACTCAACAGGACCACAGAGAGGAGGAGTCTCCTCCATAGCTGCACAGTGACCAAGGCAAGGGAAGCAATTTTGGGAGCACCTGAGGCCCTCCCATAATAAAGATGATTAAGGAACAATTAAAACCCCATTGCAGCTGTTAACTGAAGCCAGTCTGGTGCCACCTGGATCCATTCCCCAATAAAACCCTTCCCCTGTTCCATCTCTTTTCATGTTCTAAGGCAAACATTGCACCACTCCCACCCTGACCCAGGTCACCTGCCAGACATCTGCTGCTCTCCTCATCTTCCAGCACCTTTCTGCAGCTGGAAAGCTCAACTTCCAGAGCCACCTTCACACTCAACAAGTCCTGCCACTCCTTCAGAGCATGGCCAAGCTCCTCTTGGATCTCTGCAGAGTTCATCCAGTTTGCTCTTGGCTTTGCTGAGGGTGAGATCTTCTTTGAGTTCCACCTCAACATTGCTTGGTGGAAGAAAGAGTGCTCTGAGACCCAGCAGCTGCCCTCTGAGCTGCAAGGCATCTGGCCACCAGTGGTCTTGCACTGAAGCAGCTGGTGGCTGGAGAGCCCAGCAAGGCCAGGCTGTGTCTCAGCACCTCACCTGACTCTGAGTGATGGACACCAGCAGCAGGACATTTGCCATCTCACTCTGAACCCCTGACTCACCTGAAAGATCACACAAGCTCTACCTGTGGAGCTTGTGTCCCACCAGAGCCAGCAGCTCTCAGAGTGTCCCATGGAGCAGATGAAGAGGAGCCTGGGCACTGACTGGCTTCCTACCATCTTTCATCCAAGCATGAGCAGCCTGAGCAATTAGCATTACTCCCTTTTTCATGAGCACAGGAGATGGGAAAGATAAACTTCAGCAGTGGCAGAGCCTGGCTCCTCTCCAGGAAAAACTCAAGGAGCTTCTGACAAGTCTGTGGTTTTTCTGCAGGATGGAGCCTGTGTCCTTGGCTTCCTGGTCTGCAGCACACTGGAGATCTTCACCCTCTCTGCCACCCTCCCATTTTGGCTGGAAGAGACCTTTAGGATCAGCATTGCCAGGTCACCACTGCCCCATGGCCTCAGCACCACAGCTCCAGGGCTTTCCAAGCCCTCCAGGGCTGGGGACTCCACCACTGCCCTGCCCAGCCTGGGCCAGGCCTTCACAATCCTCCTGGGGGAGAAATTGTTCCTCATGGCCAACCTGAGCCTCCCCTGGCACAGCCTGAGGCTGTTTCCTCTTGTTCTATCCCTTGTTCCTTGGCAGAAGAGCCCAAGCCCCCCCTGGCTCCAGCCTCCTCTCAGGGAGCTGCAGAGAGCCAGAAGGTCTCCCCTGAGCCTCCTCTTCTCCAGCCTAACCAAACCCAGTTCCCTCAGCTGCTCCTCACAGCCCCTGTGCTCTAGACCCTTCCCCACCTCCCTTCTCCTCCTCTGGCCACACTCTAGCTCCTCCAGGTCCTTCTGGGAGTGAGGAGCCCAAAGCTGAGCCCAGGATCCCAGCTGTGGCCTCCCCAGTGCCCAGCCCAGGAGGCCAATCCCTGCCCTAGCCCTGCTGCCCCCCCAGTGCTGCTCCAAGCCAGGATGCTCTTGGCCTTCTTGGCCACACTGTTGGACACATCAGCTTAAGAAGTGATGTGTGACAACTGAAGGAACATCTGGGGGCAAACAGGAGAAATGTGATGGAAGTCACAACTGGTTCAGGTCAGAACTCTCCTTTCTTCCTCCCTTCTTTGGTTCCTGTAGGTGACAAGGACTCACCCCTGCAGATCTTCTCCCTTTCCACACTTTCTCTCCTGACAAACAGCAAGCCTGCAGCAGGCCAATGCTCACAGCACAGCAGAGCCAGGGCTGACTCACCTACCAGAGCAGCTCTCACTCCTCCCAGCACTGGAGAAGCAGCCAGGCAAGCATTAATCCAACAAATGTGGTTGCAGTGAGCTGTTATTTGCAGAGGGCTGATGACTAACCCTGCTGGGCAACCTGGAGCTCTAATAGCAGGGTTGAGGCCATGGCTCACACTCTCACACTGCTTTGTTTCATGAGCAGCTTGTGTCCACATAGCATCTTCAGGCCTTCCCACTGCTCAGGGATGAGGTGTCCATGTAAGAGCCTTGCTCCTCAGACAGATGGTGCTGCTTGCCCTTGTGCCAGCCAAGGGTGGAGGACAATTGCTCCTCACTGGTGCCTTAACCACCCACTGCAGACCTCTCACTGGTGTCCTTTCCCAACGAGGCCCCCAAGGGGTCTGGATGGGAGCTCTAGGACTGAGCCAGTGCATTTGCATCATGGGACAGAGCACCCTGGGGACTCTTAGTCCTCAGGGAGAAGAAGAGAGAGTGGTTTCCCTCCCCTGGGGACTGTTGAGACAACACAAAGACATTTTCATCTCTCTGCAGTTTATTGGTAATGAAAGAACTTGGAGGAAAGAAATGCTGGTAGAAAGCAACCATGCAGCAGGGTTCCTTCAGCAGAAGGCTTGCAATGAGGCTCAGCAGACATCAGGTGTGAAGGACAGGAGGGAAAGGAATCTATAAAACATTACAGCTGCCAAATGACCCCACCAAGGGAAGGTGGACATATCCAGAGACCTCTTCCTCCCTCCTAAACCTGCCTGTGAGCCTCTACCACGTCCCTTCTGCTTCCAGGAACTCCTGATCTAGCTGAAACAAGCACGTGGGCACCACGCAGGACACACAGGGGGTGCAAGGGAAACGTGGCCCCTGAAAAAGAGACCTTGAGAAGTGAAAGGAAAGAGCAGTTTTATCCAAGCTCCTCCTCAGCCAGAGCAGAGCCAGGGACAGCCCAGCAGAAGGTGCTCAGAGGAGCTCTGCAGCCTCCAGTACCCACAAAGGAGATCTTTCATCTCTGGGGACTGGTAGAGCCCAGGCTCTGCCAAGAGCTTGGTGACGTGCTACAGGTCTCCCCATGGGTGGGATGATGGGAGGAGGTGCTGAGCTAGGAAGGAAAGAGTTCATGTCTTTGCTGGATGCTCGTTGGGGATGGAAGGGGCTGAGCTGCTGGCTGGAGGAAGGACAAGATGCTTCTTTCCTCGGGGGGACTGAGGCCAGAGCTCAGTATTTCACCCCAGAAGATTTGACCGTTGTGGTTGTGACACATCTCCTCACAGAGGAGGATCCACCCCCTGCCATGAAGTTGCCACCAGAGCTGCACACTTTCCCACTTCCAGAAGAAAAGCCACCGCTGAGCAGTCCTCCTGCCACGCCACAGCTGCCTCCAACCACGCTTCCTCCTCCCACCGCACAGACTCCTCCTCCCACGCCACCGCTGGCTCCAAAGCCACCAGCTCTGCCTCCAGCGATGGTGGTTCTGCCTACCACAGCTGCAAGAGAAGGACAGGCTCATCAGGAGACAGCTTGGGAATCCTCACCAGCCCCAGGGCAAAGCCCTCTCTGCAGGGAAGGGGAGGTGGAGATACTTACAGACGTTGACGTTGGATGGGTTGTCCCCACAGAGCCTGGGGAGAGAAGGGAACACAAGTTGTGAGTCCACTCTGACAGGAAGCAAGTGAAACTCCATCACATGTCCCAAGTGCTCCTCTTGGTGTCAATTAACATCAATCAAACCCAGGGAGAAATGTTCCCTGTGGGGACCTTGTTTCTCCTTGGGCTTAAGAACTTGGGGAGGGGGAAAGGAAAGTAAATCCAATTCCAACATTCCATGGGTTATGGGAGATGATGGAACCTCAGTTATCCCAAGGAGAGAAAGCTCCTTGGCCAAGCCAAGCTGGCAGCAGGTCTCACCTGTTCTCCTCTCCCTCCAGCAGCTTCCTGTACATGGCAATCTCAACGTCCAAGGCGATCTTGACGTTCAGCACCTCCTGGTACTCCTTCAGCAAGCGAGCCAGCTCCTCCTTGTCTTTGCTCAGGGCACATTCCAGCTCTTCCAGCTTCCTCCTGGCATCCTTCAGAGCCATCTCACCACGCTCCTCAGCCTCAGCAATAGCTGACTGCAGCTGATGGTTCTGAGAAGAACAGAAGCACTTCCTCACTCCCCTTCTCCACACCTTCCCCTGCAGCAGCTCCCAGGGGACCAGCAGGATGCGGAACAGGCAGGAGCCATCTCCCCCCCGCAAAGAACCTGCGTCTCACCCCCTCTCTTTCCCTCCCACTAGCCACCACCCAGCCTGATGCCATCACACCTCCAGACCCTGGCCAACCCCTACCTGCTTCTTCACGTTCTCAATCTCAGCCCGCAGCCTCTGGATGTTCCTGGTCAGCTCTTGGATCTCAATCTTGGTGTTGCGGAGGCTGTCGCCGTGCCTGCCAGCTGTGTTCTGCAGCTCCTCATACTGACAGAGTGGAGACAAAGCAAGCCATCAGTGACACAGTTCCCCAGAACCCTGGTGGGTCCCTTGCTCTGGGACAGGGGACACAGCAAGCAGCAGAGGTTGTCCAAGGTGCCTTGCCTGCTCCACAACTCACCCTGCTCTGGTACCAAGCCTCAGCCTCAGCTCTGCTGCTCTGAGCAATCTGCTCATACTGACGCCTGACCTCCTCGATGATGCTGTCCAGATCCAGGTGCCGGTTGTTGTCCATGGACACCACCACAGACAGGTCCCTGCTGATTGTCTGCATCTGAGCCAGCTCCTACAGGGAGGCAAGGCAGGGCTTAGCCTCATCACCTCAGGAGGGGACAGCAGAGCAGCCACCCCAGGCAGCCTCTCCACACCAAACCCCCAGGGACACCCACTCCAACAGCGCTGTCCTTGACCACCACACACCTCCTCGCAACTCCAGCCAGCCCAGCAGAAGGAAGACCTCTTACCTCCTCATACATGCACCTCAGGAAGTTGATTTCATCAGTCAGAGCTCCCACCTTGGCTTCCAACTCTACTTTGGTCATGTAGGCACAGTCCACATCCTGAAGGAAAGATCACACAGATGGACCATGGCTTCCTCCCACCCCTGAAGAGCTGTTGCCAGCCAAGGCCTCCTCTGGGAAGCTGTCCACCTCGGTGCTGCTTCCTGCCAATGGCTTTCCAGCCTGTCCCAGCACAGCCTCTGTCTCCTGGTGCCTCTCTCACTCACCTTCTTGAGCACCACAAACTCGTTCTCAGCAGCTGTTCTCCTGTTGATTTCCTCTTCGTACCTGTTGAAGGACACAAGACAAGAAGAGTCATCAGTGACTGAGTGGAACTCCCCTTCCTCCCATAGCCACCTCAGTCCCATGTCAATCTCCAAGCTGCCTCAGCTCTCCTCTCTGGGACCTCATTGCATCCTCAGTCTCTCCCTGCACTTACTTGCATTTGTACTCCTCCACGTATTGCCTCATGTTCTGCAGCTCTGACTCCAGCTGTCCCCTCTGGCCCAGGAGAGCGTCTAGCCTCCTCCTCAGGTTCTGGATGTAGCCCTCAAAGATGACTTCCAGGTTCTTCCTTGGCCCTGAAGGTCCTTGCTGTTGGAGGAGCTCCCACTTGGTGGAGAGGACCTTGTTCTGTTGCTCCAGGAAGCGAACCTGAAATTCCACAGAAGGTGTGTGAGATGTTTCCCCGTGGAGACATCACACCACTGAGACCTCCTGCTTGTCTGGGAGGCCAAGGCAATCATTGCCCACATGACCACCAGGCCCAGGGCTAGTGGAAAGCCACTTTTCCAAGAGGAAGATTCCTCTCTTCTTCCTCCTCCTTTTCCAACTCTCTTTGGATTTCTTCTCTTTTCTCCTCCTCCATTTTTGCTCTTTTCTTCTCAGCTGGAATCATTCCATCAGCTCACATGGAATTTTATCCAGTCTTTGTTTCTGGATTTACAGATTCTGCCATTTCCAGTTGCCATTTCTCACCCACACTCCTTTGCAGAAGCAGGAGATCACTTTTTACCTCCCAGTGAATGAAGTCCCAGGTGCCTCAGTATCAGAGGACATCTGAGAACATCCTTCTCTCCAGAGAAACAAAAGCATTCAGCTGGTCTATCCCATCTCTAATAGACTACAAAGTACATGTACAAGCAATGTTCTTCCAGGGCAGATGTTCTCAAGAACATCCATCTCTCCTGTTACTGCCACAAGGAGCAGGAGGAATCAACTGGCAGCTCATTCCTACGTTCTAAGCTCCTCAAGGTGAAGCTGTCCTTGACAAAGGAAAGGTGAGTAGATCATGACCACTCTGGGCTGACTGCACAGAGAACACTAGAGAGAAAAGCTAAGGAAGAAGTTGGATTAACCAAAGTCCTTTGGCTTCTCTGCAGATGTAAGATCTCTACGTGTCCTTAGGAGGACTCACTCCTACCAGCCTCCCAAACCTGCCAGCGCTGAGCAGAGAAGGACAGAGAAGTATTTCCCTCTCCACAGCAGGGGAAGGTTCCTCAGAGTGCCCATGCCCAAGCAAAGACAGGTCCAGCTTCTCACCTTGTCAATGAAGGAGGCAAACTGGTTGTTGAGACACTTGATCTGTTCCTTCTCCTGGCATTTCACTTGCTGGATCTGAGGATCAATGTCAACGTGCACTGGCCGCAGGAGGGTTGGGTCAACCTGCACCGGTTGGATGCCTCCAGGGAAGCCAGGGCCACATCTCACAGGACCACCAAAGCTGCCTATTCCTCCACCAATGACACCTCCTCCAATGCTGCCAAATCCTCCTCCATAGCCTCCACCAAAGCCTCCAATCCTACATCCGTATCCAGCGCCATAAGAGCCACCCATGGAGATCCTTCCACTGCCACCCAGGTTATGGAGGCTCCTGCTGCTGAAGCCTCCACAACGTCCACTGCCTCCGGTTCCCCTGGACGTGGAGAACGAGCTATAGCTGATCCTGCTTCTGCCACCACCTCCTCCAAAGCCACCACCGATGGCAGAGCAGGAGCTGTAGCCCCTTCTGCTCCCTCCTCCAAAGCTCCTGCAGACAGATTGCCGAGACATGGCTGTTCCTTCCAGGCAGAGACAAGATCAAGACGAGCAGCAGGACCAAGGGAGCAGTGCCACGGAGGGAGGACTGCAGAGAGAGAAGTGTGCAGTCTTCTCTGGCTTCACAGCTCCAGGCATTGCCTTTTTATCCTCTGCTGGAGGTGGGCTGAGCCTACCAGGGCGTGAAGAGGAAACCAATTTGGTGTCTTCATCAGCTTGGTGCGGTTAACAGATTTTTGCCAGATTGTTGACTCCACCCAGAAATAGTCCTTGCAAGGCAAGAAAAGAATGAAAGAGGCAGAGCCCTGGAGCAGGTCTCCTCACTAAGTGGACTCCCATATCTTTATGGCATCTGGAAAACTATGTTTGGCAGCGCTGGAGTCATGTTCTTCTCTCCTCCTCCCACCTCTCTAGCTGCTCTGAATGATTTGGCACCGAGTCTGGGTCTGGATCTTCTGCCCTGGCTCTCCAGGCCGTTTTGGTGGAGACCAACCAGAAGGAGGCTTTCACAATTCCCCTCCAAGCACATCCCAAATCTCCTCCTGAGGTGGAAAAGTGCTGATGGCATCCCAGGAGGCAGCTCCCTGGTGCAGAACACAGACACCACGCATTAACATTTGACAATGGTCAGCACTTCTCCTTGATAAGGAAAGGAGATGCTCAGCTCCTTCTCAAAGAGCAGCCACTGGGGTGGGAGTGGCTTCTTCTGGGCCACCTTCCTGATACATGTGCCTTCAAGAGTCTGAGATGACCAAGCACTGACTCTCAGAGCACCACAGCAGAATGAGGAAGAGAAGAAGGATGTCCAAGCTCCTTCCTTGTGGTCTTCAGATGGCCACAGGGATTGCTGAACCTGCAGAAGATTGAAAGGACTTTGGGCTCTAGATGTGGCCGTGGTGACTGAAGACAGACAAAGAGTAGAGAAACTGAGGCAGGAACAACAGAGACTTGTTAAATAACTTTTAATTTTTACTGAAGTGCACAGAATCATGGAATCCTTTAGGTTGGAGAAGACCTCTGAGGTCACCTAGGCCAACCATAGAATCCTTTAGGCTGGAGAAGACCTCTGAGATCATCGAGGCCAACCGTTAACCCAACACCACTGTGGCCACTAACCCAAAGCTGGCAGAGCACTGGTCAGGCTAAGCTCACCATATCTGATCATTCTACAGCTAACTAGGAGGCAGAAGCAGCTCTGATGCCTTCAAGGTGAAAGCATTGCTGTGTCTGAAGGACACATTAGGAGATGCAGCATGGTTGCCTGCACTTCTGATCACAGGAGGGTTGGGGTGGAGGCCAGAAAGGTGCTGACCAAGTTCCCTGCAGTAAAAAATGTGCTTTCAAGACAAGCTAGAAAACAGGAATGTGTCATCTCATGCACAAGCTATGAGGCTGTGAAGAAAGAAGTTCACCTGAAGCACATCTTGCAGATATCTTCTGGGGCTTGTTAATCCAAGACACATTTTGGTTACACTTAGGAACTTTAAGAAGAAAAAATACCCCCAATATCAATAGAAGTCAAGGGATTCATATTTTAAAGCCTTCTAAGCACCTCAGCAGATCAAGATTACACTGTATTTAAACTTCCAAAGTAGAATAGACATGAGCTTGACCTTCCACAACACTGGTGGAACTAGATGTTGTATGAAGGTGTCAGAAGGTAGCAGCCTGAGGCCACCAACACCTCAAACCCTTCCAAACACCAACCCAGAGGATCCCTTGCAAAAGCCACCAGAGGAATCAGAGTCATGAGTGGCATTGGCTGGCAATGAGATAGAAGCTGCTGGACACCACAGGTTCTCCACAGAACAGAGCATAGGGGAGTGGAGGTCATTACTCTTGAGGGACACAAGCCATGGTTGGTCAGGGGCTATCCCACTCTTGAGGGACTCATGTCACAGTTGGCCAAGGGTTATCCAGATGTGTATACCCTGACCTCTGCAGCAGACTGCAGCTGGAGAAGGGACAGCCCTGCAGCAGGGAGGGGACACCTTCCCTTTCCAAAGCTCCTGGGATAGAGACAATTCTACTCCTCTCTTGTTACCACCAAAGTGGAGAGTAAAGTTCTCCAGATGATTCTCCAGCCCAGTGCACTCACTCATGATGTGCAGTCCCAGGGAGCTGCAGGGTAGCTTGGTTTTTAGTTAGAGACAACAGGACCAGTCTTCTCCTGGCCTCCCTCCTGGATGCCAAGAGGCTTTGCATCTACCATGAGTAGATGCCTTTCTTGGTAGGCAGGAGACCAAAGTTGGAACATCTCCTGTGGTGACTCCGTGAGGAAGGTGAGGATCTGTAGTGTCAGCCAAATGCCTGGCTGCTGACCATGTTCAACAAACACAGATAAGACACCCAGATTGAGTCACTTTGACGTCTTCAGACTAGATGTGAAGATTGCACCAAACCTGCAGTCACTGCAGCCTCCTCCAGGGAAAACTCGATAGACAACCTGAGCCCCAGCCGGTGCCTCAGATCTCTGATGCAAGGAGCTGTGCACAGCAAAAGTCCTCCAGAGAGGCAAAGTGTCAACTCTGC
>VWZX01007825.1:1447-15844 GCA_013399015.1 Galbula dea
GGAAGGACATTGAGCTACTAGAGAGGGTGCAGAGAAGGGCAACTAAGCTAATCAGGGGTCTGGAGAACAGGCCTTATGAGGAGAGGCTTAGGGAGCTGAGGTTGTTTCGCCTGGAGAAGAGGAGGCTGAGGGGACACCTTACTGCTCTCTTAGCTACTTGAAAGGCCATTCTAAGGAGGTGGGTGTTGGCCTCTTCTCCCTTGTGACTAGTGACACGACTAGAGGGAATGGGCTTAAGCTGTGCCAGGGTAGGTTTAGATTAGATATTAGGAAAAATTTCTTTACTGAAAGAGTGGTGAGATATTGGCATAGGCTGCCCAGGGAGGGGGTGGAGTCACCATCCCTGGAGGTTTTTTAAGAAGAGGATAGGTGTGTTTCTTCAGGGGATGATTTAGGGGTAAGAGTAGTGTAGGGCTATCGGTTGGACTAGATGATCTTGAGGGTCCTTTCCAACCATGATTATTCTGTGATTCTGTGTATAGCATAATATAATAAGGAATTTTAGGTCTTAAGGCCTCAGTTAAGAAATGAATGCCTCACTACTTACCTTACACAATACTAGGCAGAAATCTGTTAGTAACAGAGTAGTATTTGGTACACAATGACTTTTAGAAATGAAGTTTTTGTTGGGAAAGAAGATAGTACCTTGTGGAATGATAGACAGCTTAGATGATTTTGTAAATATATGAAAAGCCTTTTGAATAGTTTTGGCAGAGTCATAATCCTCTCAACACAAGAAGTATAAGATAAGGGCTCAGTAAATAATTAAGACTAGTATCACAGGAAAACCAAGCTGTTCCTTTGAAAAGCAAGATACTTCTATTTGTAATTCTTTCCTAGTCATAAATGAAAATGTACTATACCTATTATACCTAGATAAAGCTTTTTATGGGGTTCATATATGTTATTATGTCAAGTGTATACTACTTGTTACAAAACAAACACACATGGATAAAGCCTAGCCTGTTATACCTGTAAAACCAGGGAAAGTTCACTGACTTCACTGAAGTTTTTTGGTATTATATAAAACAGACATCTGTGTTAAAATCCGTGTAAATTTGTCTATCATCGCTTTCTCTTTCTCTAAAACAAAAGCCTTATAAATAAAATGTTATAAAAATTAATAGAATTAAAAGAAAAACCTAATTAATAACAAAATATAGAGGCTATTTTTCTACTGCCAGCTGTCAAAAACAAATCCCCAAATAGCATGTTAGAGTGAATTAAATCTCCAATGAATGCTGTTCTTTGCCACAACAAGAAAACAAAAAAATCAGAAAACACATAGCAACTTTCAAAATAAGGTTACAATTTAGCAGAACAAAACCAAATTTTTGGTATTGTATTTGTTTATTTGCTTTGGCAATAGCATAGGTCTTTTGGTTTGTTGGGGGTTTTTTGTGCTTCAAATACTCAGTTTTGCCCATCTATATCACTTGCTAGCATAGTTGGGTGTGTAAAATAAGAAATCTGTTGAAAATAGGCTTTGGATAAAATTGAATAGTAAACATGACAGTCTGTGAAAAATGGCTATCAGTCAGACGTTAATCTGATGTATTTGAAGTCCAGCATCATGCTTGAAAGAAATACAGAATTTGCTTTGGTGTTCTTTTTTTCTATTCCAGTCTCATTTAAAGATTCTAAAGTCCTCTATTACGAAATAAACAATACTCAAAAGAAACAGTAAAGGTGTAGGACTAATGTAACTGTGATATTACTGTGTCCTGAAGAAAGGTTGAATTCTATGTCTTGTTCCACAAAGATTTTTTTTTAGTTACAAAATAAGAAGACTTTTAAGTAGACCCTTTTGACTGCATAAACTAAAGTTTTTCTTTGACTTTTTTTAGTTACGCTTAAATGTTACAGCTCTTGTGCTTTCTTTGGCAGGAATAATAGAGAGGTCTAGATTCATAAATGGAAAAGAGACGCTTGCTGGAGTTTTCCTTGCAGCAGTGTGGGATGACAGAAATCAGCTATACATCTAACACCTTTGCAAAATTCTGCAGTACAACATGATGAATCATCCTGACAAATCTCTGAAACCTCTAACTTTGACATTGTTTTTCTTGCTGTGATTACAGAGAGAGAATCTTTTATGCTGCAGGAGACATCCAGGCTCCCCAGTTCCCCTCAGGAAAAACATTTTCAAAGTAAAATCATGTAGGCTGTGTCACCAGCTTGAGAGAAGAAGCAAAAGCCACACCCATGTTCTTTTAAAAGCGTTTTTCCCTTCACAGAATCTTTTTGTTTTTAACAATAGTCAAAGAAAAAAAAACTCAATTGAAAACAGAAGTCTCAAGCCTCCCTGCTTTGACTAGCTACAGAAGAGAAGGGACTAAAAGACACCCATTCTCCAAAGCTCCCCACCTCCATTTTCTAATGCAAGCACAGCTACAGAAGATCCAGATTTCAGTCTTTTCCATGCAACTTTTTTTTCTTTGACATGGATGTCAGTTGATAAGTTATTGCATAATTAGAAAAATCTCTGATGGGTCAGAAACCAGCAGTTCAGAAGAAGCAGAGATGGAGAACAACTCATCTTGATTGATTTGTGAGGAGTGAGCAGGGCTGGAGGTTAGTGAGTTGCTTATGCAAGGAATATTTCATGTTCTGCCTCTTTGGGTAACATATTTTTGAGGTAGCCCCTCATAAGAGGTTTGAAAAGCTACCATTACACCTGGGTTTAAACAGTGCACTACAAGTGCAGGTCTGCATTTAAAAGAAGAAAAATCTAATTCCAAATAAACCAGTCATCAGGCCCTAGGAATTCCCCATTAGAGGCAGAGAAGGAGAATGGATCGTCAAAGCCAGGGAAAGATGCAGATGTGTTCTGGACATCCAGGAAGAGAATAACTGAAAGCATGCAAAACATGCAGACCGGAGGAAGCATGGGGGCTATACTGAAAGGTGCTGGTGTTTCTAAAATGAAGTATTTTTCACAGTAACCTGCCTGCATTGCCATAAAGTACCTTGTTAATGTGCTGCTATGTTGGTGTTAGAATTTGCCAAGAAAATCTGTATGTTTCCTTACTTAGGAACCTAATAGGATGTATTTTCCAAGTGCTTCATTTTAGCAATGGAGTTGCAAAGACTTATCTGGTACTGGAAATGTGGCACCTGAAAATACTTTCCTCTTCTACTGCAAGCTTAAACTAGCATCATACCAAACATTCAGCAAGAACTTTTAGGAGAAAAAAACCACATTACTAAGGTCTTTAGAATACTTACTGCTATGTCTGTTTATGTCAGTACATCTTCCTGTAAACTTAAGGAGCAATATATATACAGAATACAGCTGAGCAAAAGCAGAACTGAGATGTGCCAAAGAGGTGGGATTATTCAAGGAGAAGACACTGCCAAAGATTTTGAGTTAAGATTTTTTAATGCAACAGGTTTCTTTAAATCCCATTGTGCTGAAGAAATATTGAAATGAGGCTGAATAATTTTAAATTTAATTTTGCTTTGCAGGTAAGTTGCAGTGCGATGGATGTAAACTTTTCCAGCTGAAAATAGAACTTTCTTTATGTTAGTTCCTAGCTTTAATTAGACAATTAGTAAGAATTCTCCTATAATCCTCAGTTCAGAAAAAGAAGATCTTTCTGCTTTTTGGTGTTGTTAAAGAAAGCAAATCTAATTTTGGAATCCTAAAATATTCTTTACCTTTATATTTAATTGTCATGTCTGAATGTACTATGTTAACCCCCTAAAACATAGCATGCAGTAGTTCAAATACTAAACTTCAACCCAGAAACTAGAAGAAATATGGAACTTTGAGCTAGTTTCAAAATCAACATATAAAGTCTATACAGAAGATATCAGTGAAAACACACTATATTATGAGCCTGCAGACCTGGAATTTCACCTGCATTCTGGAGAGGGACTGAACTATGCAGACCAATAAGAAAATTTGCCTTCTTACAGAAGAGCAAACCAACCTTCCTGTTCCTAGCTCAGTATGTCTTTGTTGATGTTTTGCAGCTCAGATTTTACGTACTTGCAAGCACCTCAAGAAAGCAATGAAAACCAAAAAAGTGCAACTTCGAAAGACAAACAAAACGGGATCCATTCACATAATATTGAGAGTGCAGAAGTGTAAAAAAGCTCAAAGCAGAGATCACCACTTGAGATTAAAGAGGGCAATGACAGGCAGTTGACATCACAGCCAGAGTCAAATGTATCAGGAAACCTACTTCCCATGAAACAGAGATGCCAAGACAGCTGATGAAAAAAATTATTTTTCTCCTCAAATGATGATGTCGCAAAGTGTTGACCTGAATTGAGGCACTCCTCTTTGTTCTGCACTGGGACAGAAACATTGAAAATTAATTTACAACTGAACTGCAGCTCATTATACAGTGACCTCATACAGAGACCTTTTGTTTTGCAACAGAGACAAAGTGAGCGTGCCAGCCAGGGACTATAACTGCCTGCTTCTTCTGTCTATGCATGAAAGGATATTGAGTCTTCTTTGACTACAGTCAAGATTCTGCTAGGCGAAGACACATTATGCTCAGTTTATTCCTGAGGTCCTGCTAACATAAAAATGTTCATGAAATGCTTATTTCACAATGCTACTTCCATCTTGTCCTCTTTCCTCTTTTCCCTTTATTTTTTGGCATTGGCTATTGGGAAGCACAGGTGAAAGGAACAGCAGTGTATCTGGTATCTGGTTAGTATTCACAAACACAGAAACCGTTCTTAAAAGATCAGTTCTTTTCAATACCTTACTGCAGAACAGATGGTAGACCTTTCTTCTGTTCTTCCAAAAGGTGACCTTTTAGAGAGGGGAAATTCTTATTAATAGAAGGTAAATACATGACTTTACATTTTTGTACTGATTAGCTTGTCCTGTGGCTCCAATTCTCAAACTTGCCTAATTCTTAGGTCACGTCCTGCTTCTCCTCTGGATGGTTGGCACCTTACACCTTGGACTTTTTTAGCATCACAGTAAGTAATCTTGTAATAATTGATTTTTGCCTTGGAATGGATTTCCAGAAAGAATTCCTTTCCACTGAATTATTTTATTTTAGCCAAGTATTTTCCATTTCATCATAATTTATGGTGTTCTCCTGTTTAGTTTTTTCCACCTCTTACAATTCTTAAGTTACTCATAAAGCATCCAATTTATTATATACCATTATTACAAATGTCTTACTGAATTGGGATGAATTAAGTTTATCACATTTTGTATTTTAGAAATAATGGTTTTCTCATTAAAAGATAAATACAGAGTCAATGTGGCATGGCCTAGAGTATCCTTAGGTATAAACTAATGCTAGTTAAGCTAGGCAGTTCTAAATGCAAACTAGCTCCGCTTGCTAGTGTTTAAAGTCCCTGATTCTGCACGTACTTATGTATACACTGAACTGCAAAAGTGGTCTCACAGAAGACAGGGTTTCTTATAGGGAAATACCTTTGGTGAAAGTTAAAGATATGTGTAAATTCTTACCAATGTCAGCACGAAAATCATGTGGTGGAACTTTAAGATGTGATTGTTGACCCTAACAGAAAAACCAAACCAAACAAAAAAATCACCACCAAAACCAAAATCAAGAAAACAAAAAAAAGTAAATAAAAATAACTGCTAAAACAGAGATGGAGCTGTTTAAAGTATAAGCATGAACAGAATAATTCTAAGGTGTTAAAATTTGAGAAAGACACAAGTTTGGCTCAGGCTCACTGAGCTTTTAAGCTTTTAAAATCCGGATTTTTCTGTGTAGTATGGTGAACGGGGTGCTTAGTAATGGCCCCTCTCTCATCACCTGTCCCTAAAACCTGAACCAGAATACTTGATTTGCACTACATTTCCTACATCTTTAGTAAATTTAGATCGCCTTTGTCCATTTCTAGGCCCCATTCTACTTCCATATATTGCCATAACTGAAAATAAAAAGCGGAAGAATTTGAGAATTTTTAAAATTCATTTCAGTAAAAATAATCCCAAGAATAGCCAGAGGTTTACCACTCATCCCTAGCTGCTGGTGCTATGGTGTTGCCTCAGAAAGTAGCAAAATAAATGTCAGTGATACAGATGTATTGAAGGAGCATGATAAGATGAGAGAAGTGGAAAAGCATAAAGATAAGAATGTTTATACGTACGATTCTGTTGCCAGGTGTGACCCTCCTATACGCTTAATGCTGTTCAAAAAATTTATAAAGCACATTCCACAGTAAGGGGAAATGGACAAGTCAGTTCACTCATTGAGAATTAAATCTGAGTGTTTGTAGGGTGGGGTGAAGGTGGTTATTTGACAGTCCATGAAATACTACACAACCTTTCAGACAGGATGGGAAGAATTCAGCAACAATTTGCAAACACAGAAGAAATGACAGACTATAATTACTGAAAGCAGTAAAATGGGGCTAGTGCCCCATCTCTTGCAGAAAGCAGTGAGACTCCTTAACTAAAACATTTTGGTTTTGTCTTGAGAGCAAAAAGCTGAGCAGTTCAACATTGAAACAGTAGCTCAATTCTTACTTGGTGATTGCAAATAGAAGAGAATGAATTGTCTGCCAGTTCAGTTCCAGACTGGGGACAATACAAATGGAAGCTGTACTGTAGGTATAAATCTGCTGTCCAAACTACACTGGCAGGTGCAGCATGTCACTTCGATTAAACAGCAATGACCCTTTATTATGCTGCTTCTGCTACAACTGCAGCTACTACTGATCAGCTGGTGTGGTGTATCAGGTTACAAACCTGTAGTATAAACCCAAGAGAGTGCTACTTGCTGAACCATCAACACTAATTTTATCAAATATTTTTTACACTGAAGAACAATAGAAAATATCTAACCTTATTCTCCAGAGGGGTTGTACTTTGTCATGAAATACAGTTGCAGGCAAACTGTATGCATGTAAACCATTAAACTGTAATGCGTATGACACCAAAATTTTGGCCATGGCTGCTTGTGCTGTTGTGCTGTTTTCTACAATCATAAACTATTCCATCACTATAATATCTTATTTTACTCTTGTTGGTCAGGGAGCAGAGCTATTTTCAGGACCTCATTTTTAAGAATAAAAAACCCTCTAAATTTGTCATTTTAGGGGTCTGATGTCATTGTGAATCAATCATGTTTACTCACATTAAACAGGAAAAAGAATTGTTTTGAAACATGGTAGTTAAGCCTATATATGAGCCTATAATTAAAAAAAATAAATAAAAAGTAAGAAAGTTGTAATAATGATGTGAGGTCACACTGAGGTCACACTGTAATTTTAATTCATTTGTTCTCTTATATCCTGCCAGTTACTGGGAACAATTGGGAAAACAGTGGGAAAATCATGATAGTCAATAGCTGGCTTCAAGCCAGCAACAAAATTATGGTTTTTTTGACCACAGGTTGGTCTACACAGCACCAGGCCTGATGACAAAAGAGGCTCACCCATCTCAAAGTGGGGAAAAAACCCTAGCTCAAGAGTAACAGGGCTTATTGAAAGGACTTTAAAGTAGATTCAAAGAGGGAAGGGAATAAAAACAGGCTTGTCAGTGATGAGCTGGGGGACACTATACCAATGTCGGAGGCATGATAATATTCTATGATTCTATGATTCTATGATGATGATGATGGATAGCCCAGCTGAAGTGTATCTACACCAATGCATGCAGGATGGTCAACAAACAGGAGTAATCAGAAGCCATTAAGCAGCAGGGTGACTATGACATAGTCATTGTCATGGGAACACGGTAGGATGACTCACATGACTAGGGTGTTGCAGTGCTTGGCTATAAGGCAAAGAAGGAGAGACAGTGGGTTAGCCCTGTATGTTTAGGAGTGTTTCAGCTGTCACAAGCTCAATAATGATAGCAATGAGGTAGAGTGTTCATGGGTAAGGATCAGGGGGAAGGCCAATTGGATGGATATCCTAGTGAGAGTTTGTTACAGACCACCCAGACAGGATGAAGAAGCAGATGAAACATTCTACAAGAAGCTGGGAGAAGTTTCACAATTGCTAGACCTTGTTCTCATGGGGGACTTCAACTTATCTGCTATCTACTGAAATTATAACACAGCAGAGAGGAAACAGTCCAGAAAGTTTCTTTAGTGTGTGGAGGATAACTTCCTGACATAGCTGGAAAGCGAGCTGACTAGGGAAGGCTTCGTGCAAGAGGTGCTGTTTACAGACAGAGGACTGTTGATGGATGATGTGGTGGTTGGAAGCTGTCTTGGGCATAATGATCATGGAATGGTAGAGGTTTTGATTCTTGGAGGAGTAAGGAACGGAGTCAACAGAATTGCTATCTTGGACTTCTGGAGGACAGGCTTCAGCCTATTTAATAGGCTAGTTGAGAGAGTCTTTTGGGAGGCAGTCCTGAAGGCCAAAGTGGTCCAGGAATGTTAAACACTTTTCAGGTAGGAAATCACATAATCACAGAATGTCAGGGATTGAAAAGGACCTTGAAAGATCATCTAGTCCAGAGCAGGATTCCCTATCTTAAAGTCTCAAGAGCAGGCCATCCTCACATACCAAAAGATAAGCTTGCAGAGAAGACTGGCCTGCTGAACAGAGTGCTTATGCTAAAACTCAGGGAAAAAAGGTTTATGGCCTTTGAAAGAAGGAGCATGCAACTCAGGAGGACTACAAGAATGTCATTAATCTATGTGGGGAGAAAATCAGAAAGGCAAAAGCCCAGCTAGAGCTTAATCTGGCCACTGAACTGAAAGATAACAAAAGATGTTTTTATAAATACATTAACCACAAAAGGAAGACCAGGGAGAATCTTCATCCCTTACTCGATGCGGGGGAAAACCTGGCTACAAAGGTTGAGGAAAAGGCCAAGGTACATAATGTTTTCTTTGCCTCAGTCTTTAATTGTTAGATCAGTTATCCTCAGGGTATGCAACACCCTCATCTAAATGACAGAGATGAAGGACTGAACGAAGTACCCATAATACAAGAGGAAACAGTGACCTGATGCTCCACATAGACACACTTTCAGTCATTTATCATCAGTCTTGGTAAACTAGGAAGGCCTCAGATGATTGGAGACTAGTCAATGTGATGTCCATCTACAAGAAGGGCCAGAGGGATGATCTACAAGCCTGTCAGTCTGACCTCAGTGCCAGGGAAGGTTACGGAGCAGATCAACCTGAATGCCATCACACTGTATGTGCAGGAAAACCAGGAGATCAAACCCATTCAGTGTGGGTTTATAAAAGGCAGGTAGGTCCTTCTTGACTCACCTGATCTTCTGTGACAAGGTGACCTGCTTGGTGAATGAGGGAAAGGCTGTCGATGTAGTTTTCCTAGACTTCAGTAAAGCCTTTGATGCTGTCTCCCATAGCATTCTCCTGGAGAAACTGTCTGCACATGGCATGGATGGGTGCACTTTAAACTAAGTTAAAAATATATTGCATCTCTCTGAAAGCAACAGCAAACACTAACAACAGTTCATTTGACAGAGGGATCTGGACAGGCTGGATTGATAGGCTGAGATCAATGGGATGATGTTCAATAAGGCCAAGTACCATGTCCTGTGCTTTGGCCACGACAATTCCATGCAATGCTACAGGCTTGGGGCACAGTAGCCGTAGGGCTGCCTGGCAGAATAGTGATTGTGCCCCTGCACTCAGCACTGAGGCCACACCTCAAATACTGAGTTCACCTGAGTTCAGTTTTGATCCTGATACAGGAAAGAAATTGAGCTACTGGAGAACATCCAAAGAAGGGCAACAAAGCTCGTGAAGGGCCTAGAGCACAAGTGTCATGAGGAGCAGCTGAGGAAACTGAGTTTGTTTTGTCTGGAGAAGAGAAGGTTCAGGGCGGACCTTTTTTGGTCTCTGCAACTATCTGAAAGGAGGTTGTAGTGAGGTGTGACTCAGTCTCTTCTCTCAGATAAGGAGTGATAGGAAGAGAGAAAATGGCTTCAAGTTGTGCCAGGAGAGATGTGAGATTAGGTACCAGGAAGAATTTCTCTACCAACAGAGTTATCAGGTGTTGAAACAGGCTGCCCAGGGAAGTGGTGGAATCACCATCCCTGCAAGTGTTCAAAAAATATGTAGATGGTCGGGAACACAGTTTAGTAGTGAGCACAGAAGTGTTGGGTGTACAGTTGGACTCGATGATCTTAGAGGTCTTTTCCAACCATAAAGATTCTATGATTGCCTTTTTAAAATTGAAATCCACAATTTTAATTATTATTATTATTTCATTATTATTATTTTCATTATTATTTTTGTGTCAGAGTCTGGGAAATAGTTACTGGAGTGCCTTTTTTTCACAATTTCCCAAACAGTAAGGGATATTTATCTTGTCAAAGGCATGACAAAAAAAATAATGTTCAGTCCCAGTCAGCTTCTTCATGCACTGAGTGCTCTCCTTGACTCTCTATGGTAAAATTTTGTTGATCTTTGTGAGCAGAAAAGAAATATTTGAAATAAGTATGCTAAGTGTCATCAGTCTGAATGTACACAGACATAGATCACTTTAAATATAGATGGATCAGTATATCCTGTGTTAAGAAAAATTAAAAAAAAAAGGGGAAGTTCAGGATCTATTGAGGTAAATGGTGAAAGGACCTAGGTTTCCATCAGAAACATTTATGCAATTTCACTGGCATGTACTGTGGTCTACTGTGTATCTGCATTATATCAGGAGGTGGAAGTACTTGTACCAGTTTCCTAGATGACTGTGCATTCTCCATGCTTTCTAGCTCTTTTTTCCTCACTCACAGAAGTAGGCGCTGTGTGCAGAGTATAACACAGTAGTAAAGTATGACAAACACTCAGCTGTGGAAGGAGGAAGAACTTGTGGTTCCTGGCCATGTGCTCAATCATTTCAAAGCAGCTTTGAGGTGGGTAACATAAATACATTAAAAGAATCTGAGCAATATGCCTTCCCAAACTGGAAGCAATATAGGGTAACGGAAAGCCATTAAACCAGCAAGACTCTCAAATCCTTATGAAAGTCATTTATCTTCCCTCTACCACAATTTCCCTAGCAAAAAAAATAGGGATAAAACATTTACCACTTTCTGTCATAATGAAATTAAAGAAAGACCATATTCAAATTCTATGTATTGTGCTCTGGAACTGCATATTATTCTTTTATTTTGACTGCTTACATTAAAGAGGATCACAATTATCTCAGACTCCAAGATGGAAAAATTTGATTTTCAATGCACTAACAGTGAAGTGGAAGCATTATTTTTGGCAGTGAATTCTGTATGCCAGCAGTATTTTGATTAAAATTTTTTAAATCATTAACATTCTGAAAATGGCTCTATGACTATTATTGACCCACGGCTCTACAGTGAAGTATAAAACAGCTTGTACTGATAGTTAAAAGAGCTCTGTAAATTGCGAGCAGCAAGCATGCATGAGAAAGAAAGAAATTAAACAAAACACTTCAAAAATTTTATAGCAATCATGTCAAGAGAGTAGTTCTATGAGATATTACTTTGTGGTGTTTTATTTAATTTCTTTCTTTTCTGTTTAGAAGAACAGTTTAATAGGATAGAAAAATATGGTGTTTTCATGGCCCATGAAGCAGAGCTCCTATGTCACTCTATAAGAAGTTCAGCCATGCAGCCTCTGAGAGATGAGAGAATTAAATCAGTGATAAGTGCTGGAGAAGAGTGCCATAAGTGAGGAAGATATAGTAAATGGAGTAGCAGTAGCACGCAGGAAGTAGGAATATGTGTGGAAGAGCAGCGTCAGTGAGTCTTGATGGAGTGAGAAAAGAGTTTGAAGCAGCTGATGCATGAGACAAAGAAAAGTAGTGTGCTTCCAGTGCCTTGTTCCTCTCTTCTTGGCTCTTCTGTGCCTGTGCATTAATGTGAAGTGACTTTCAGCTACTGCTAAGAACATGCAGCAAAAATACAGTGGAGATTCACTGGGGACCAGAGTGGGTGTATATAGAAGAATGAATGGGCAAATAGCAATTTTAATTCTGCTTAGCTGCAGTAGGGAGATCTTTTTAATGTTGCAGTAGGGAGATGTTTTCTACACAAGCAAAGAGGGTGGTTTAGAGAGCCTCCAGGGTAAATGGCACTCGCTGTTCACCCAGGCCACCCACAGGGATCATGCACACATATGTACACAAACACTTGCAAAAAACAAATCCTTTGTACAGATCATCTCAGTAGCATCTTAAAAATCTGCACTTCACCCACAGGGAAGCCGGAGGATACTTTCATAGAATTCGTAGATGCTACTGAGACAATTTAAAAAATCTGCACTTTAGGACTTCAGCACTTCACTTTAGGACCTTTATGACTGTTGTTCAGGCAGCACTGCAGATGTCAAGAAACAGCACATAAATAGAAGAAGAGATCAAACAACATGGAAAGCACAAATTTTACATTAGAAATAAATGTAAAATATACTTGTTGCCTATGCAGAATGTTCCTGGGAGAGATGGGCGTCCAGACATTTCAAGACGAGGGGAGTATAACTCTGCCCTGCAGGCCTTAAGCTAGACATGCCTTTGTGTGCATGTGCATGTATGTGTGTGCTGTAACTAGAAAACTAAGCAAAGCTGAACAGCCTACTATGTTGGTTGTGTATGAGGCAAATAACACCGACTGCAAGAAGAAAAGTCCCACAATGTTTCAAGGTTTTGTGTTAGAGCCCAATCAATTTTATTGGTAAAATAATATTTTCTCTTTGGCTCTTGTGACCAAATGCTTTAGCAGAGTTACCTGAAATAAGAGACACAGGAAAACCTTAAGCTGTATTACTCTTTTCATGCAATCCTGAAATCAGTAACTGTGGGTTGAGCAGGGCAAAATCTTTGTGTGTCTTACCATTCCTCATTCTCTGTAGTCAGTACTTAGAGAACACCAATAAGGAATTTGGCAGCAAAATGCACCCTTTTCTTTTCTAGAACTTTCTTCCTGAGAGCCTACATCCAACTCTAGCCCACAAAGGGATTTCATATCTGAAGCAGAGAATGCTTTCTGAACCACAGCAGCCCACAGCCTCACTGGCGGTTTTGTGGCAGAGTACCTGGCATGGGGACATCAGCCTGAGTTTTCCACCTTTCCAAAGAAGGGGAAGAACTATTAACTACTCAAGATGGGGCAGTTGCAAATAATAACCAGAGGGTATTGGTAACACCAGAACTTTAATTGTTTCCATACCTCAGTTCAATGTAATAGCTTTTGAGGATGCCTTATTACTTCTCGTTATCATACTTAATTTAGATCAAATCTATATCACTTTCCAAACAGAAATTTGACTGTGGAAATTGTGACAAAGCAAGCAATTAAGGATGTTACCTTTTTGTTGCAATGATTTGTTCTTGCTGGTGTTACAGCATGAATCAAAGACTGTATAGCAAGATGGTCACCAAGTGAGGGTTCACCACCTGACTCCCATGCCCCATCCAGCTAGGGGTTAGTGATGTTTCCTGCTCATGGAACCCTATGATGGCTGGAAAATAATCAGGTTAAAGCAGAGCCTAGGAAAGCAAAGAGGTCATGATAATGCTGTATCTACTTGAGGAATTCATTGAATTCTTCAAAAATCTGCAGGTCTGGCAGTCATCTGCTGAAAACCAAACAAAGCAAGTAAGACTTTATCATAGGTAGCTGATTGCAATAAGTAGATGGGAAACTACTTCTGTTCAAGGTAAAGAAACAACAATTTGAACAACGTAGGATTCTAAAACTGTGATCACTTCTCAGATATTCTGTGGATATCAGAAGCAGAATTTACTTTCTGTATCTCATCCCTCTGCTGTAGATACAGGAAAAAATAGGCTTATAAGTAAGCATTCATCCTGTATTGTCTGGGTAAATAGCTTGTGCTGTTGTTCAGTTCATACACATTTAAAAAAGGAAAAGTAAATATAATAAAACTGAAATTCCTGGAAGAAGTATGATTTTTAGAGACAGAGGGATGTACTTAATGTGCATGTGATATATGTCCTTAATTTTTTATGCCTCATAAAACAATCGTTCAAACTTTCTATATTATTAGCAAGAGAGAAGTAACATAGAACATACTGTGCAAGAAAGGGTCACTAGAATTCTGGAGTAACTCATAGCAAACGTTGTTATTCCTCTTGTGTGGAGCCAGTTAGATGCTTTTACAACAGTGGTTTGCCATGCCCAGTCTGAAAGACTGTGGTAAGCAGCCTGCTTAGCCACAATGGCTAATTTATTAGAACTAATACATCAGTTCTGCCCGTTCGTTCAGATGACCAGAGAACTTCAAACTCAACAGTGACGGATTGTTCCCAATCAGCTGAAGAAAAACAAGCAAACAATTCATTTTCTTCAAAGTTGGTGACGTCTGTGCTTTTTCTGAATGTAACTAATGCCCCAAGAACAAGTAAGGTGAGACCAACCCCATGTACCAGTATAAGTTGGGGACTGACCTGTTGGTGAGCAGTGAAGGGGAAAAGGACCAGGGGGTCCTGGTGGATGGAAGGATGACCACGAGCCAG
>VWZX01007825.1:18401-54648 GCA_013399015.1 Galbula dea
AAAAAAAAAAGCTTACCAAACGACAGTTTTTAAAGTTCTGAAAATTTCAGGTTTTTTCCTCGAAATATATTGCCCAGTACAACGTGTTCTGTTAGAAACATGTGAAACATCTGGAATAAAAGTAACAATTTCCAGCAATTTCCACACTTCATTTGTAGTTTCCTGTGTTCTCTGCAGGTACAAAATTTCAAACTTTCATTCCTCAGCTAATTACCACAAAATGGAAATTTTCCACCATGAAAAGCAATATTGCAATCATTGCAAAACAACTTAACTTATAGAATTTCTGCAACATGTTGAACCCAAGTCCACACAGTCTTGAAAAATGTCTGGTGCATTTATGGTGAGAACAACATGATTGTTCCACCAATATATTGCCCAGCTTCCAGTAGCCAGTGTTCAATACATTTGTGTCTCAAGCCTCCAAATTCCACAGCTTGGAGGTGTGCAGGAAGTTAGTACTTCTGCTGATAGAATGAAGTCTGTGTAATTTCACTGAATGTCCCTGTTGCTAATTTCATTAGATCCTTTTTTAGTCTTCTTCACTGCAGTAATAATTTCACCATCCTCTGTGCTTTCTTTCCCATTCCTTCATCGTGCCTCAATCCTCACTTCCCAAACTGAAGAACCATTTTCACTCATCTTTTTCTGTATGACTACTGGTTTATACTGCTCTTCATGCTTGTTACCCATCTCTGGTTTTGTATGTCTGTCTGTTTTTTCTTAGCTTGCAATGACTGTTTTGAGGTAGCAATACCAAAACTGCCCAAATTGTCACATCTGACTACACAGTAGATTTCCACAGCATAACACTTACATTGTCTGGATGATGGTAAAACCTGAGATTTTAATTCCTACATTAAATTTTAAAGCAGACATCACAAATAAATGCACTGTTCAAACACTGCAGTGCTCCACCAGTGAATAACTGTTTGGTAAATATTAATACAGTACTCAATCTCTGCTTAAGGAATGAAAAATTATCATTGTTGATAACATGGAACAGTAAGGAATACTTTTAGTGCTAAATTACACTAACCTTGACTGCCACTGGATGTCTGTAGTGTTGCGTAACTGCAAGTTATAGCTTTCCAGGTGAGAATAATTTTATCACATACAGAAAGATGACTTTAGAGGGGATGAAATTCCAAAGCCAGTGTAGTAAGCATATGCTTCAACATCATTTTTATCAGTTGTAATTGTCAAGGGTTTATTAGTAGCTGCCTCTATATCACAAACAACCTTTGGACTAGTATATTTGCAATACCAGACTTTCTCTATTCTAAAAATATGGTCTTAATGAAAAAAGACTGTTCCAGGCAAGAATTCATGCTCCTGACAATTTACACCAAAACCAAGAATAGGCCAGAAACTATGAATACAATTTCAAGGATAAATTCCCTGAAAACAAAAACTAAAATTCTGTGGAATTTTTCTTGAATGAGACACGCAAAGCTAACAAGGCTAAATGCATTTATGTAATTACTTCACTTTTTTTTCTCTCTTGGAAATCAATCAGTTCTGATCTTTGGCCTTAAGTAACAAGTAAGAATGGATTTATATCAGGGGGAAATAAGGCTTATATTCGCAACATGTTCAACATATTCATAAGGAACACCCTATTTACATCACATATCTTACCTAATATCCAGTTTCAGAAGAAGCTGATCACAAATAATTTTCATACAACTCAGCACTGGCAGAGGAGTTCCTACTAAAACAGGTTCTAAAGCAAATGCCTTTAAGGAATAAAGTGGGAAATATACCGCTGTAATTCCACCTGGAGATACTTTCCTCTTCTTCATATTCACCCGAGTCATACACATAAAATATATTTTCTGCTCAGTTTCAATTAATTTAAACTAGTAATGTGGGTAAGGTTACCTTTTGGATTCACAGGAGATAGAGATATCAGCATTTCCACTATAAGTGAGCACCTCTGAAAGCTATGAAATGACCGAGTATGGTGGACACTTTTATTGATTTTCTCTAAACTAAACCAAACTTTCACACTTAGGCAGCAGACTGAGGTAAAGATGAAGCAGAAAAGGCAAGAAAAAGATGGCATTATCTTTGATATCACCTGTTAAACAAGAAATATGACCTGCCTGTGTTTGCCCTTATCCCCTCAACATACATATTCCTCACCCCAAAACAACAGCTGTGACAGCCTGTAACTCAAAACCAATACTTCAAAGTTTTAAAGCAGTTCAGTGTTGTGAAAATTACGGAGTCTGCTACGCAAACAATTTGCACTGAAATGTTTATCAGGTCTCTGACATAGCTGCTTCCTTTTATAGCCTATAAATTGTTTTACTGTTTCCTTCACATCTGATAATATGGCTTGAGAACAGGTGGTGGAAAAGTTAGGTAGTTATGATAGCCTCTGTGTGTGTGTGGTCTCTTGGTTTGCAAGGTCACTGACCACACACAATGGCATTATAAAAGCCTCAAAATTAGATTATCAGCCTCTGTTGTTGAGTACTGCCCTAGATGCAGCTGGAGTCTTTCTGGACTGTAAACAGCTTTGTTGAAGGGTTAAAAGTTCAGAATTATCAAAACCTGCATTTAAGAGCAACATTTACTCAAAGTAAATCACAGGATATTTTACATGTGTAAATAGTGTGGCTGAGTAATCATCCAGTATTCCAATGTAATATTGGTTTCTTAGCAAGGCTCAGAAAGCAATAGATTGGCCAAGACAGGAGTTGTTATTTTTATTGCCACCATTGTATCTGTAGATACTTTGCAGCAAAACTTGCTGGAATAATTGGACTATCCAGAGGTAAATTAATAAGGATTGTTTCATTTTCTTTGCAAGTAGAGATAAAACTCTTCTGCAGTTTCATAGCGAAAATATCCTTCAGGAGATTCCCTATATATTCTTCTTGCTCAATTAAAGATATCCACCTTTAGAGGCACATTTAGCAAAAAAAGAATGAAGTGTTGTGATTTGTAATTTGCAACCAAGAAACCATCAAAATAAAAGTAAAGTCTTGCAAATTATTACTTACAGGTATAAAGGCTTTTAGTCAGAGGAAAGGCTTTTTGTAATTTGAAATACTTTCATGTTTTTTTATTCCAGTATTGCTTAAAATTTATTTGCCTTGGAGTGCACAAGTGTTGCAGAATTCTTTCTCACCAGTGGGTATAGTTCAGCTAGAAGTATTTTCCACTATTATCCTGCATTTAAATGTGACGGCTGCCATTTGCCTTTATACACGAACTAAAATAATTCCAAATATTTGTCCTGCAGCCACAATAGGGTTGCGCATCTTGGATTTTAGCATCCTTTATAATAACCTTTGTAGAATTGACAGGAACAAAGAAATAATGTAGAAGATATTCTACAGATGGTATAGTTTTGCATTTCTCCTTCCACCACTGCATTTCCTCCCCCCCAACACACCTGTATTTATTCAGGTCCTCTTCCCATTTGATATGTAGTCACAACCTCCAGAAAAAGGATATGTGCTCAAATCTGTGATGGTTTGGACCTGGCTCCCTGCCAAATACCCAAACTCACAGTGAAAACCTTCCCCCATTTTCCCTCTCAGAGTTTAAAAAAAAAAACTACGAGAGAAACTAAAGAGCCCGAAACAACCTGAATTATATCGAAAGTACTTATATTTACATATATAGCAGTTATATACAATTAAAATACTATGTACACAGTAGGGGGAATCCCCCAAGGGAAAGGAAAAAGGGAAAAAAGGGAAAAGGGAAACTAAAACAGGTAGGTACACTCGAAACCCAGGATAGAACTAATAAAAACAGAATCTTACTACTCTCCTTAAGATAGCAGAGTCACACTGATCGATGCCAGCAACCACTGCCTCTCAAGGCCTACAAGGCCTGCAAGGCTTGACTCCTCCACACGGGTGAGACTGATAGCAGAGAACCTGAGTCCTCGGATCCACCGGAAGGGAAAAGAGAATGGGGGCCTCTCCCCCTCTGTATTTATACCCCCAGTTACGTAAAATCATATAGAATACTGGGTAAACGTGATCACTTCCCTGGTTACAAGCTAGTTACCAGGAAAGGCCTGGGTCAAACCATTACATAGTCCAGGATTTTAAGTACAATGGACTCTTTTCCATCTAAAAAATGTGTAATTTCAAGAGGAACTCAACAACAGGTCTATGTAGTTTATCAGAATGTTTCCAGTACATGTTTCCAGAAATATTGACTAAGTTGGGAAAAGGGTAGCAGGTCTGTAAATAAAAAGTTCTTGAACCCTAATAATTTTGAAAGAACCATGTATAAGAAAGTTTAAATTTATGGCCTTCACAGAATTTCTTTGGAACTCAATAAAATACAATACATCCTGGGATCACTGCACTCAGGTTCCTAAAGGCTAATTTTGCTTTTTGCATTTTCTTTTCTTGCAGTTTTCACTGGAAATAGTCCTGAAAGTTAGTCAGTGTATGACAAAACCCATAATTTTGTGTTCCTTTTGGTAATTGCTAAAATTCCAGCTAAGAAAGGCATGTCTGTTGCTCACACTTCTGTATTTTATGATTACTACAAATATCAGTTTTCAGCTTTTTGACTATGAAATTGTGTTTAACAAGCTGACTCTTTCTGCAGACTCATTTTTTTGTTACAGTGTCAGCTTGGTATGTTTCAAGCTGTGTCCAAATAAAAAGATAGGTTTGAATGGACTAAGGTGGTGTACTCGAGGAGAATCATTTACATTTATACTGTTCTGACACTTTCAGCTTGAGGTTATATTAGAGTTTCAGCCTATTGTTCCAAAAGTAGAGTGGAGGAAAAAATGTAGACACAAATGTGGCCTAACCCAAGTCACTATTCCTTCCTGCTGCTGGATATTTTCTGTGCTGAAGGCTCCAGACCCCTACATAAAACAAGGAAGGGAAAACAGAGTTTTTCAATAGCTTGATGTTAAATGAGTGTGCCTACATAAGTGTTCCTGGGCAGTAGGACTGAAGGTGACACATGGAAATACTGTGCCGGTGTTCTTCCCAG
Source organism: Galbula dea (assembly GCA_013399015.1). NCBI lineage: Eukaryota > Metazoa > Chordata > Aves > Piciformes > Galbulidae > Galbula > Galbula dea. The sequence continues at coordinate 23,391 of VWZX01007825.1, forward strand.
TAACTGTCCTCATGAACTTTCTGTAATAATCTTTCTGCTTACTTTGGTTTCAACTTCTGAAGAAGCTGAAATATAAACCAGCAGAGTTTATATTTGCATATGTTTCTATCTACTGTGATTTCATTTTTCAAGTTTTCTGTATCATCATGCAACACAACCTGTTAAGTCAAAAATGTAAATTGTAATCAAGTTCTTAATATTAAACACAAAAACTTCTGCAGAGATCTTAGCTAACACTGAAGCTTAGCCAAGTAAGATGGTCCCTAAATACAAAATAAAATCCCAAGAGGCAGGAATTTCAGCAAAGTTACAATACAAATACAAGAAGAAAAATGTTAAAAAGATTGTTTGCTTGGTTTTTATCTTTCAAGCATTGGTCTACATTTGGGCTAGGTTTTCAAACTTTCTTTGAAATTATGGGAAATAACATTTATAAAGGCAGCAGAGGATTGCCATGTAATTGCAAGCTGCTAGGATCTCGGACAGAAAAGGAGCTATCCAATATTGTGAAGTTTGCAGTGAAGTGCAAATGTTCTTTAAGCTCAGCTGTCATCCCTCACATTGGGGCTACATGCTTGTAAAGACTACTCCAAAATGTCCACAGATGTGTTTGTGTTTAGGCACTAAGAACTGGTAGTGTATCTATGGAAAACAAATGATGATGTTATTTGATATGGAACAGATTGCAGAGTTACTCAAGAGGGCATTATAGGTTTAGTGTTCCTAAAAAGAGGCTTCTTTGGGGGGAAAAAATGAAACAAAATCAGCCAACTAACTAGCCAACCAGAAAATAGAAAAAAAACCCCTCTCTGCATTAAAGAGACAAAGCTCTGGTTTTGTCTTCCACCTATAGGATCTCACTCATGGGATGAGTAGTAGTGTGTTTGATGTGTAGCCATAGTGTACAGACAAGTTTGTCCCAAAAGCTGCATTGGTATAGGCTGCCCTTTGTAGAAAACTGTGGTGTGTAACTGGTTTCTATGGAGATCTCACATTGCATCAGAAGATCAGTATAAAAACGTGATATGGTATTCAGAAAATTACAGTGATATGTAGGAGTAAGGAGGGGGTTGTTGGGTGTTTGGAGGATTTTTCCTTTTCTTTTTGAGCCAGTTCTGTCATCTGCTTTAGAACTTCAACTTGGGAAATTAAGCCTAGCCATAGTTTACATAACTGTGTAAACAATGCCAGCTGTAGAAGCAGTCACATAACATTGACAGCAATGGATAAAAATACATAAAAACTCAATTGCTCAAACATTGCCTTTTAAGTCCAGTAAATCAATGAGCATAAGTTCTCTGAAACACCAGCTGAGTTGAAATACAAATGTTTATAATATATAGGGCTCCCATGCAGATGGGCTAGGGGCTGCTTGTCATTTTACGTGTAAAAGCAAAACTTCCCCAAATGGTCACTGTTCTGGACCCATCTACATTTAATCCACAAACTGACCAGGCCACGATCCAAATTTGTAGAACTGCTAACCTATCACAAATTCACGTGATGTTAGTGAGTACTGCAACGCTTTACCATTTCTGAAAATCAAGATCAAATGCCACACATTAATTGCCAAAAAATATTTAACTGCTGACTTCCTTTTGTCTTTTTATTGTAGAATTGTCATCGATAATCAAGTTTGTTAAATTAATTTTCTGCTCTGTTAGCTTTAAGGCTTGTTTATTGACAGCAAGCAATGGCTGGAGAACATATAGAATATTGGTCATTCATGTGGAGTTTCATACTGTATGCTATTATGAAAAATTAGATGTATAAAGTGCTTTTTCACTGTCTGGTCTTTTTTTTTCTCTACACACAGCCCTCTGTTCTATAAGCACTGTAAGGCATAACGCAGTTTACCTCCAAAAATTAAAGGAGGGACTGTACATTCAACTAGCTAGCAGTGTCTTGTCTGCACTGCTGTTTTGTATACAGCCTAGGAACAGAATCTGCCCGCAAGGCCATGGTGCTTCTGTTGCTGTCCACTAAAATATATTTGGAGTCTACCTGCACAGTGAAAAGAAGAATTAGCCAACAAGCTGCATGTAGAGAATTTATGCATGACCAGGCCACAAAATAACAAACAGGATTTTGTTTAGAAGGTTTGGGCCTGGACAGACTTTTGAGAGCTAAGAAAGCAAGTATTACAAGGGAACAGACAAACACAATGGATCAAGGCTGCAACTCCTCCTACTCCCTCTCATCCTTAAAGAACTAAAATCAGCAAAAGAATTGAATTTGCAAGTCAATACACAGGAAAATAAATATCTATTGCCCAATTTTTCAGACTTAGCAGAGTCTTCTATTCCTTAACATATTGTTATAACAAATGGCTAAAATTAAACTAAATTCTTATAAATCTTTAAACATTTATTTAAGCATTTTTTCAAAAAAAAGAGAAAATGGTAAGTGAATAGCAAGACTCAAAGATCTACTCTTCAACTAACTACTTATCACATAGTTTGTGACGCAGGTTAAATATCTGCCTCCTAATTTGGCATCTTACTTACATAAAACTGCTTTGCTCTAATAGTTACCCTTTACTGATAGCACTGTTATTTACAAATAGGATACAGTCATGGAATGCAGTGTATCTCAGTGAAGGAGAGTTTAAGATTTTCATTTTATCATTTTATGAAATAATACCTATATTATGTCAGTGCTCTTCTCAATTTTCTGTCTTATCTCAGCCATGAATTCCTGGCCATCTAAAGAGTCACCAGAAATGTGAGTGGAGCAGATCTTGTTTCCAGTGAATGACATTTTTATTTGTATGAATTTTCCAGGGGTTTCTGTTTAGCCTGCTAATGGATAGAATTTTGGAGTGCTTTTTTTAATGCTTAGTCATGCCAAAAGAAACAAACAAGAAAAAAAAAACAGAAAACAAGAAAAAGAAACAGAAAGAGGGAGAAGCTCTTTTTGTTTTCTGATACCAATTTAATACACTTCATACAAGTATAAAATTCAGTCTGTGGCTTTTTTCCATTTCTTTATTTAAAGCTATTTATGAAACATGTAGTGTACAACTTTATTGAAAGAGAGTGGAATGTTTGAGAGTTATGAATAAAGACAGTCTATAGAAGGCTGTTCATTTCCTGATGCACAGGAACATATCATGCTCATCTTGCCCAGTGTTCTGTTTCACAGTTCAAAGTACTGATAGATTTCAAGGTATGAAAAGACTTCTGCTCACCTAGCCTCACTCTGCAGCTATTACAGGCCAGAGCATTGTTTTCACATTTTATCAAGGCCCTGATGCAAATCTGTTTATTTCCGATTTCAGGGAGAGTCACTGAATGTTTTTAATAACTGACTATACAAGCAGAAAACTGGCAGATTTCATTTAACCTCAAAGAGAAGCTGCAAAAAAGCCCCAACTAGCAGCATCACCAAGTTTTAGTAGTACCTATAAGATGTCTGAGAAAATAATTCCTTGGGTTTTAAACTATCTACACAGAAAATAACAGACTGAAGTGTTTTGGCTGGACTGTTTCATTTGAGTTTTTGTTTGCTCTGAAGACAAGCAGGATTTCACCATATAAGATACTAGGTTTCTCACACTCTTTGTGTCAAATTATTATGAAAGGCTAAAATGGTAACAAGTTAAGAACAGTCCTTTACTGAAGTTTGTATTAACAAACTGAGCCAAACTAGCAAACAAACAAAAAACCAACCAACCCACCCAGCAGTAAATTCCCTTCATTTTAGAAGATTTTTTTTTCCTTAGATTTCGTGTTTTAGGACCCAAGACTTTACAGGAAACACAATGCTAAGTCAGCAATACACACCAAGCAAGTTTCATAAACAGTGATTTAGCACAGGATACCATCAGGGTTAGACAAAGAAGCCGTGTTCTCCCTTTATCAAAATTTTAAAAAGAAAACGTATCATCTTACAGTAAGGCTAACAAAGATTATGCACATTTTCACAGAAGCTTTAGGTGTTTTTCATAACAGAATAACACCAAAACAGTTGCTTAGGTCAGGAAACGCAAACAGAGCCAACATTCAAGTCCTCCATTTGAACCAGGAAGAATAAGCTGTTTTCCCCACATCGAGGTGATTTTCCTGAACATTTCTCCAGTAGGGCATTTCTGTGTGACTTGAAATTCCTCTCTTTTCTTTTTTTCCCCCTCTTTGGTTAAAACTGGCATATATTTCAAAGTTTCACATTTTCTAAATTTTTTTTTTAAAACAACACTCTTGAAAGCACCCTATAGTTCTAACAAATGTAAGTTTTATCTAAAGTTTGCAATCTATTGAATGGTGTCTCTTGTGTCTTAATATTGTAAGTGTCCTTTCTTTAGGTATCCTGTTCATGTTAAAAGATCCCATAGAATATTTACAAAAATTATGCCCCAGTGCTCCAGTCATTTCAAATGGCTTTTAGTCAAATGAAAACATATTTTTAGCCAGTATTAAAGTTGGTATATCTAATTTGGATGAAGGCTGTGTGTGAGCAGGTCTCTTACAGTAAGTGGGAAAATGCCATTTCACCAATCTTCTGTTTTATCCTGAATTCTAAAATTTTAACACACTTTCTTTTCAGAACTGTGAAGTCTATAGAGTCTTTAGGCATTTAAATTAAGGGGAGCTATGGAGAGCCCTTATCTTTCAGGAGAGGAAGGTTGTGTCTTCTGTTTATATTCAAGGAAATGAATGTCAAAGATTGCAATGTGTGTGGTGTAAATAAGAAAAGCCACCTGTGGAGAGCTTCCGCTTTTGTGAAGAGAACATAAAAACCAGTTGCTTCTGTTCCCGAGGTGACAGTTTACTTAGACATCTGCTATGTTTGCAAAAAAGAAGGCAAAACATCTTTTGTTATTTATTTGCAGATTGAGAGGGTTTGGACATCAATTGAATTGAAGCCTTTTGAAAGTTTTTCTGTAAACCTTCCTGTTTTAATGACAGACTGAACAGTTCTTTGTGAAAATACAATTTAGATGAGAGACAGAAGGGAAAAAAGCAAATAGGGGGTATGAGTTATCATGAGTATAATTGCTCTATCCCTGGAGCATTTTTCTGCTTGTCATTATTTTTTCTAGACTATAATTCTTACTATGAAAACTTTGTCATGGAGAATTATATTATGCTATTCTAAAATCTTGAATACTGAAGAATGTAATTTTTGTATATGCTTACTAGGGAAAAAAAAATGTTAATGAATCTGGCCATTTAGAATTGCCAAAGATGACAGGATTTTAAAGGACTTAATTTAAGGGATTTTCCATAATGCATTCTCCTTTAAATCATTGAGACAAGGTCTTTATTCTTTGCAGCAACTTTTGGATTAATAAAGCCAGGCCAGTGCTGAATATTAGGATTTTTCTTATGATTACATGACTCAAATCACTTTGAAAATGAAGCAAAAAGAATTATATTCAGTTATCACATCTTTATCTTGCAGCACCATCATTCAAATAATATACAGAGAAAAGAATATTTCTGTAGAATGTTTTTATCTCTGACCTCGTTTATCACAGAGTGTTAGGTGTGGAAAGGGACCTCAAAAGTCCAACCCCCCTGCCACAGCAGGACTCCCTGCAGTAAGTCACACAGAAATGTGTCCAGGTGGGTTTTGGATATCTCCAGGGAAAGAGAATCCACAACCTCTTTGGGCAGTCTGTTCCGGTGTGCTGGCACCCTCACTGCAAAAAAAAAATTTCTTGTGTTCACAAGAAAACCTTCTATGCTTCAGCTTACAACCATTGCCCCTTGTCTTGTCACTGGACTTCACTGAGAAGAGCCTGACCCCATCCCCCTCACACCCACCCTTAACATATTTAAAAGCATAGATGAGGTCACCCTTTTGTCTCCTCTTCTTCAAGCTAAAAAGACCCAGCTACCTCAGCCTTTCCTCATAAGGAAGATGTTCCAGCCCCTTAACCATCTTTGTGGCTCTGTATTGGACTCTTTCAAGCAGTTCCCTATACTTCTTAAACTGAGGGGTGCAGAACTGGACACAAGATTCCAGATGCAGCCTCACCAGGGTAGAGTAAAGGGGGAGAAGAACCTTTCTCAACCTACTAAACACCCCCTTTCTAATACACCCCAGATTCCCCTTGGCCCTCTTGGCCACAAGAGCACACTGCTGGCTCATGGTCATCCTTCCATCCACCAGGACCCCCAGAAAAAAAAATTGTCATGATTTACAAGGAAGTAGTAGATCCTGGCTTATGTTTGTTTGAACATGGACTTTATTCTCTAAAATCTAAGAATGAACAGTCACCCAAGACATGAAAGCAATAGCTAACAAGAATACTTGAGTGTCAAGTTCTTTACTGCATTATTTATCATAAGAATAAAAGTACCAGTTCGGGGTTTTTTCTATGCTGTGAGAATACTCTCTGCAGCCATATCTAATTCCACTATCAGCATGAGGACTACAAGTAACTTTAATAGCTGTTTTGTAACTGGTATGATCTTCGTGTCCCTGTTACTAATTCCTTAAGTAACACTGAGATCAGCCTGGCTCTTTCATTACTTGAATTCTCAAACCTTTGAACAAGAGTAAGCTACTATGAAAATAAACAGCTTTATTCTAATATCATCACTGAGATTGATAGGGTGCAGCATAATCTAAATTCAAAATTTATGTCTTTGCATTTGATATAACATTTTATGCTGTTATGACACACAAATAAACCTATTACAATATACAGAATACTGACAGATAAAAAAAATTATTTCATTCCCAGATGCTTTATTCTTCTCATATTTCCTAATGTAAATGGTTGAGCTGACTAAGGACACAAAAAGTACAGTGGGAGGGCCCTGTAGATACACATGGCAAAACGTTTAGCATGGTGAAACAAGAATGTGGTAGAAGAAAAAAATAAAATGGACCCCCTCAGGCAATGACTGTTGATGCCTTGACAACACCTTCCATCTTTTAATTTTGTATATATAAGCATAAGGTGCAGCCCGCTTTATATTTTTGATGCAGCTCCATAGAAAGTTTTAATCTGTAGAAGGCCAATGGCATCCTGGCTTGCATCAGGAATAGTGTGACCAGTAGGAGCAGGGAGGTGATCTTGCCACTGTACTCAGCACTGGTGAGGCCACACCTCGAGTACTGTGTGCAGTTTTGAGCACCACAGTGTAGGAAGTACATTGAGCTACTAGAAAGGGTGCAGAGAAGGGCAACTAAGCTAGTCAGGGGTCTGGAAAACAGGCCTTTTGAGGAGAGGCTTAGGGAGCTGGGCTTGTTTAGCCTGGAGAAGAGGAGGCTGAGGGGACACCTTATCGTTCTCTTCAGCTACTTGAAAGGCCACTCTAGGGAGGTGGGTGCTGGCCTCTTCTCCCTTGTGACTAGTGACAGAACTAGAGGGAATGGGCTTAAGCTGTGCCAGGGTAGGTTTAGATTAGATATTAGGAAGAATTTCTTCAATGGAAGAGTGGTGAGATATTGGAATAGGCTGCCCAGGGAGGTGGTGGAGTCACCATCCCTGGAGGTTTTTAAGAAGAGGATAGATGTGTTTCTTCAGGGGATGATTTAGGGGTAAGAGTAGTGTAGGGCTATCGGTTGGACTAGATGATCTTGAGGGTCCTTTCCAATCGTAATGGTTTTGTGATTCTGTGAACCCATAGTAATGTAATCATGACAGGTAATTAGTAACACATTCTACTAAACTATCTGGCCTAAACAAAGAAAGCTACATAATAAATGGCCATAATACACCCCAGAATCCCATTGGCCCTCCTGGCCACAAGACCACACTGCTGGCTTATGGGCATTCTTCCATATACCAGGACCCCCAGGACCCTTTCCCCTTCACTGTTCTTCAACAGGTCAGTCCCCAACCTATACTGATCCGTAGAGTTGGTCTTTCCCAGATGCAAGACTCGACACTTGCCCTTGTTGAATTTCATTAAATTTCTCCCTGCCCAACTCTCCAGCCTGTCTAAGTCTCACTGAATGGCAGCATAACCCTCCAGTGCGTCAGCCACTCCATCAAGTCATTTCTGCATATTTTCCTATTTTGTCCTTTCCCACTTGGCACTGCAGTTGAAAGTGCTTAAGTCTGAGTTTGACTTTTAAATGTTAAATTAGTTTTATAGTAGATTGTGCAATGCAAGGAGAATTACATGAGGTGGTTTCATGAAGCTTTGATATTGGCTTTTAGTTTTGTGACCCAAACCAAAAGAGGTTAAAGTTTGTGATTTTATTTCCAGCGTTTTAAAGTGGATTGGGACCCTTCTTCTTTGGAGCCATTTGTATTTTTTTCTCCTATTACTGCAACATGAGCACTACTGAGGAGTGGATTCAACTGGTATTTGAGTTCACAGTCCAAACTGTGGTTGCTTGAAACTCTTTTTTATCCTTCAAAAACTATTTTTATTTAATTGCTAAGAGTTCATAAAGTATTGCAAGGAAGAGATCTTTCTAATCTGGAACAGCAAATTCACCTGTAAGAAAGGAATAGGAACAGCCTCGTGTGTCCAAAAAAAATCTGAGAACAGTTTAGGATAAAAGTAACTTACAGGCTTCACACACTGCAGTATTTTAATTCTTTCATTTAAAGGAAGGGAAAAGGCAGTGTAGAGAAAAATTACGGGGAGTTACTGTGTCTCTGCACACTTAAAAAGTACAGGGCAAGGCAATTATCTAGAAAGGCCCAAAAATGTCTATGAATAAAGCATGACATACAGTCAATATAACACAACTGTATTACACAACTGATGAGCAAACTGTCTCATGCTTCATCACCTAAAGAAAATTAAAAGGTTAGTACTTAAGACTGTTTTGCAGGCTCAGCAGTGGCTTCATAGAAGTCAGTATCACCTGTCTGATCAGTCTGAATCCGGACAACAAAATGTTCTTTTACCAGCAAGTAAGCTTTGCTACCTATAGTTTGAACACAAGGACCAAGGTGCTATCGGCTGGAAAATCACAAACTGTTTGTGTGCTAAAAGTTTTCAGATACTTTCAAAAAAATGTGAGTCCTGCCTTTCTGCTCCAGCCTTAGGGAGTCCACTCCCACACTCTACCTACTATGCAGAAGTCATCCATAGCAGAAGATCAAAGACATCATGTTTACATACATGGGCTAAAATAAACATAAATGTCATGTTGAAAAAAATCGATTTAAATTTAGGTGAATATGGTTATGATGATCATCGTTTTGTATAGTCCAAAACCAGTCACACATGGAAAGTTGATTGTGGTGTTTGTGTTTACACAGGGTAAAGATTGTATATGCTTTCCCAGAAAAAATCAGTTATGAATCATCGTTACCTCTCATCAGTCAGCATTCTTCACTCTTCTGAAACTTGTGAGTTTCAAACTCACTTACTACCATTTTTGTAGTTCTCTGTAAAACAAGCTTGTATGTTTAGCTAGGCAGAGCATTTTAAGCACTCAAGTTCACAAATCGTCTACAAAATGTAATGAAGAGGAGAAAATCAAAAGCAGAAGTTGCAAGTTAGAAGCTGCCATCTATTGTCACTGTGAAAGTACGTTGATCTAAAACACTCATGTCTACATTCCTTTCATGTCTAGTGCAGAAACTAAGTGTCCTCTGAACTGAAAACTGAGGGTTCATAGCAAAAATGTAAAACATCTCTCATTGAACAGGGATGCCTGTGTCTAATGCCATGGAGGCAGGTGAGAAAACTAATGCTGTCTATATTGAAATAATTATGAATTAAATATGTTTATTACTAAGGTTGGTCTTAAATGTGATTCTAGCTTGAGTACGCATTATTTCTCCAAGGAACTGTAGTTGGAGCCTTGCTGATGGGAAATCTCTCAGCAGTTCATAAGGCTACTGTTTTACTTTGCTTGGCTTAAGAGAAAGGAAAAAAGCTGTGTGGAAAAATTATGGTTATAGCCGGAATTGCAGTGCCTCTGCTAACTCATGAAGTGAAGGGCCAGGCAATTACCCAGAAAGGCTGTGAAACATCTACCAATAAAACATGGCAGTTACTACTCACACCTTGTACAGGAGCTGCATTGTATGTGCAAGCAAGCTAAGTAGTAAATGATTGTCTACTTGAGAGAAGAGGGCATGTAGTTTAATCTCCACAATGGTAGTACAGTGATTACTGGTGGTTTCCAGTTGCAAGGTAACAAAGAGGTCAACGGAATGAGGAGACAGTGCTAACTATATTGGAAGAAAAGGCATTACTCTTTGTACAGTAGCCCACAACATAATGCCAGAGATACCATAGCCAGAGTTTTAATGAGATATTGTAGATGCTGGATGCAGTCTGGTTTCAGTTCATATTGTTCATGTCATCTTGTTCTCAAGACTTTATTAATATCTTTTCTTGATGCTGTAAGGACTTGTACAATTAAGATAGTACCTATGGCTTAGGCCTAGACTCATGTCTATCTTGGAGAGTTTCAGCTCAGCAAAATACCTCATATTGTTTTTCTCTAATTAGACTGGTTTTAGTCTCCAGCCTAGATATTTGGTTACAAGCAAGTATCTTCCATGACAATGGACATCTGTTGAATAGGAGTGAAATTATTGGGTGAATTTTCTTTCTTGACCTATTTGTCTCATAAGCACCATATAATCAACAATGCCAATGGCCAGGAAATTTGAGCACAGAGATGTTTTTCTTCGCCAAAAGCAAAAAACTGGGTTCTGTCAGCTTGGTTTATTTCGAGTCTTATCTGAAGCCTAACTAATGTAACAAGTATAATAACATCCTGAATACCCCTCCAAAGGAATCTGGGGAAAAAAAGAACCTCTCCTTGGAATAGAAGCTGTGAAATTCACTGGTGTTAGTGAGAGCTTTTCCTGGCCTTCCAGACCTGTAGGGTAACATACATCTCAGGGTATGTGTGTGACTTAGTATAGATTTGTGTGTGTATTGTTTGTTTTCAGATCTATCACACAAAGCACACCAGTTCCTTGTGAAAGAGAGAGTACCACACAAATGGTTGGTTTCAAAGTAGTCTTGGTAGGAATAAAAATATCACAGAAGCTGAGGAGAAAGTTGTAAGAGTGTTGAGGATCGAGGACAGGCCGATCACCAGCCCTATGACAGACACTCTCCGTTATCCCCACTTCCCCCTCTCCACAGGAAGGGAAAGGGCATGAAGGAGAGAGAGAGACTTATGGATTGGAAAATGAAACTAAAACTACTTTAATAATAATAATGATAAATGAAATATATATAAATTGTGCAAAACCCAATACAGAACCCAACCCCCCCTTGATGGTAATTACATCACCACTGATGCTGTGGCAGAAGGCCACAGCAGCAAACAAGTCAGGCTCAGGGGCTGGATCCTGGTACTGGATGCAGGAACTTAGGGATCACTGAAGTGCAGGAGAAAAGGAAGACCAGAAAGGAAGAACAATTTAGCAAGGGGGAACTGACCCCCAGTTTAGGTATCAAATATGACGTATATGTGATGGAATACTTTAGTTGGTCAGTTTGGGGTCACCTGTCCTGTCTGTTCCTCCCTGAGGTGCAGCCTTTACCCTGCACCCCCCAAAACGAGACACAAGATTTGGCAGTGATCTTGCTTTGCATACCAATCCCTGGTGGTCAATCTAAACATTAGGCTTTATGACTGCTAGAAGCTGGTAGTGTCTAAGAAAACATGCTGTTAGTTTCAGATAGTGCAGTTTCTCAGAGAAGTTTTAACTAAAAGGTAAAATTGCCAAACATAATTAGTTCCGTTCTAACCCAAACCAGGACAAAGGGAAAAACGTATGCACATTAACAATGACTATGACTTCATACAACATAAAAATTACTTTTCCCCTAAATTTTCAGAATCTTAACTGAAAGGAGAAGGTAGTGAAATGGATGTGAATGCTGAAGGAGAATTAAATGTCCTAGCATTCTCATTTTCCAAAAAGTCCAAGAGAATTTTATTGAAAAATAGCAACTCATTTACTGTTAGAAAGCCAGATCAAAAATACTAAATTCTTGGCTTACTAATGCTGATTACTAGAATGATATCTGACTGCATGTGAAGAAGAATAATTTGAAGCTACTATCTTTTGATTTAAAGGGGAAGGGAGTTTTCCTGAGGGCTTGAGAATACCAAGAGTCCTGCCTCACATGTATCCAGAACCCACAACAAAGATTCAGTGCTGTGAATAAACTGAACAAAACTCTGAGCAACTTAGGCAGTTTTTGGTGTAAAGGAATTCATGTCTCAGAAAGCTCAAGCATAACCAGTGAAAAGCTAAAAATCCAGTGCAATAGGATAAGATTTGCATAGGAAATTAAGCAATGGGTAGGATTTGTGAATGGATACTAAAGTGAAATTAGTTTGTGGTTGACAGTAGCTGCATAATCCTGCTGTTACTGATCAGTGTTTTCAACTCTAATTCTAGGTAGTATGTGTTGTAATACCTCATTTAGCTCTCCTTCTAATAGTATTCTGAGTGTGTTGCAATAACCTCATTTAGCTTTCCTTCTACTAGCAGGCATTTATGGACCTTGACCATCACAATATTTTAAAACAAAACTAGTTATTTCCCTCTTTGGGTTTTCTATCTTCCAGGCAGTTAGTAGAAAAGCTTGATATATTTGTGGTTCCTTAATTTTGTATTGGCTATCTTGCTTCTTCCGTGCATAAAGGGAGCAGGTGCTGTACCCTGCACTGTATGATATCAAAAGAATGTACAGTATATTTCCCAAAATTGGAAGTATATTTTCAAGGGATTGACATGAATTTCCAAATTATTGACATGAATTATTTCCAAAATTTTGATATTTTAGCAGCAAAAAAATTGTTTTCTTAAGATTACCAAAATAAAATGCCTCAGATTTTCTTCTTCAGGTCCCCAGTACACAATCTTTTATTTAATGACCTCACCTTATTACTGTCACTCATCTAGTAGACCCATGCTTAGAAAACTCAAGGCATAAATTTGTTCCACTTAGTTAAGACCTAGGGACCTGAAAAAAAAACTGAGTGAAGAGACTCTTGCATTTCAGTTGAAGGATCAGCTGAGCTGAAGAGGTTAGAGGAGAATCTTGTTTTCAGTCGTGATGTTAATGTATTGTTATGTTATTGTATTTTATGGTTAATGACATAATGCAAAAACTTATCAGTAAAACAAATAATGTTTGTTACATATATTTAGATTGCAGCACTATATACCTGAACACATACAGGTCACTCCTATACAGATAAAAAATTCTGAGGAAATTGTTAGAATTTGCTTGTGTGTGACTCATATGACTCACAGTTATTTGTACATTCTCGGAGGTTTTGATACTTTTTTGTCATTATCTCTTGAGTGTGGAAGACTGTCACACTCATGCCAAGTAAACTAGTTTTCCAAGCCATTGTTTCACCTATCTCTTAAATAAGCACTTGCCCCCAAAGTCAGAGCCTAGGAAAAATTCAAAGAACAGCTCCAGAAGTGGTGGATTAAAGTTTGAGAAGCCACCAATAAAAAGCATAGCTCTTAGAAGCAGCAGCCTTCACTGTCTCGTGACTCATGATGCCCATCTTGGTGTGCATTTTACACAGCTACAAAGGCATATGTCATCTTTTTTCTGTAGTACCACTTGCTGCCCAGCATCTCCTATGCCTCCTACTGGTGGTGTTCTTTGAATATAATTTTTGGATATAATTTCTGTACTGAAAAATTCATGTTTTTCCATTACCTGTGTGTAGCTCCTAAAGACTGCTGCAAGTATGCTCACTGGTGTATTTCCATGGAAGTTGAACATTTGTTAGTATACTGCAGTTGTGTAGAATTTTAATGGTTCTCAGATGTTTTTCCTGTACTAATGATACTAAAAGCTCTGTTGCTTTGTTCATAAATTTAGAAGGAGAGAACTGTGGTTTAACATTACTTAACAATTCATGTGTTTCAGCCTTCCTTTCTTAGTCTGTATTGTCCAGTCTCTGCTACTAAATTCATTATATATCTATAATGTCTATTATGTATCTTGCCCAAGTATTCAAATTTTAGCAAGACTGTGACAAGCAGTATAAAATGGTACTTTACCAAATAAAAAAAAAGCCAAATTGTATTCTTTCTTCCCTCCCTCCCCCCCCAGTTCTAGTCTATTTTCTCTCATTCTTGCCCAGCTCCTCTGGTCTCTCATTATGTACATTATAGAATGTTAGAAAACCTCTCCAAAACAGTAAAACACCACAGCCACATTCAGCTCTTGAACTGTCTGCTTTCATGATGATAGGAAAGAGGATAGTCAGTGAAATCCTGGTCTTTTATAGTCCTGCTGTTAAAAGTACAGAATATCTTCATGTCTCCATCGTGTGACAAACATAAAACAGTAATAAGGCTCACTTCTGAAGGCAATGCTTAATTAAAAAAATATTTGCACCATTGTTTTGTTTAGTAACAAAAAACAATATGGAAAACTCTTAAAATATTTGAAACACTTCTGTACAAAAATAGACTTCCTAAGAGTAGATATAGTATTTCTCTCCAGTATAAAGGTTGTAATTGATAGTTGTATCATCTATGGGAGAAAAACCTATAGCGTTAGGATTTCTCTGAGAAGAGATAAGTGGTCAAAAATAACCTTCAAGTGGAAATGTTCTTCTAACTCGGGGAGTTTTTCTCATAAATATTGTAAATCTCAATCTTTGAAGACAAAGCTTTGTATTCCACAAGTTGTCTGGAAAGGTAACATAAAAAAATCCTTCTTAACAGAAGGAGTTGAATTAGTCTCCATACACAGTGGAAGAAGCATGGCTTAACAAGAGATGGGCTTGAAGAGCAAACAGTGAAGGCCAAAGTCTGAAGGCAGATGAGGGAAAAGGCCAAAAGAGAGAAAAGATACTTATGTACACAAAAATTTTACTCAAGAAATTTCATTTTTAAGAAATGCTGTGTTTTCACAAGGGAATGGCTTAGAAAGGTGTGCATATAAATAATATTCTAATATTGGCTTTTTACAGTGGTAAGGGGCATCTTTACAGTACAGATAAACAGTTTCTCAGATTTTTTGGCTTATATTTTGAGTTTTTCTTCTTCCTCTCATTACTTTGAACAAAATAGACCAAATTAAAACAAAACAAATAAAAAAACCCAACCCCATGCCTAACAAGAACAACATCAAGGCAGGTGGGATAGTAGCTTTACAGGCAAGGGCACAGAACCTTAAGACCAGCACAAATCTGACACTGGCAACCTCATCATCCATGAGTCCAATGATGCTCAGTCAGTTTCAGAATGATGAGGCAGCTCTGAAGGCAAACTGTGAAGTTAAGTCTGGTCAGAGAATGAATTAGCAAAGTTCACTGCCACGCATTGCCATAGCTGCTACACAGTTTAATGGTTGAGTGCCTGATCTTATTTGAAGCTGCCTAGCAAATCAGGGAGCCCCAGTGTCGCTTCTTGCTGCTCTTTCATAGCACTTTTCAGAGCAGCTTCATCCCAGGTTGCACAGCTGCACCGTATCAGAACTAGCCTTGTTCACAGGCAGCCAAATATATAAGAGGTGTAAAATAACTAGAAGAGCAGGCCTACCAAAACTTTTGGATGCACATCAGGTTCCTCAAGGAAAAATGTTTTTATTTCATGAACTTCATAACTTGTATTTTTATGCATCTTATTCTGAAAATTTATTCATCTGTATCTACCACTTGGTAACTTCATGGTAATGTAGCATAAACATACCTAAAGAGAATGAACTACACCAAAAAGTGTTTTGAGATCCAGAGCACACTGTGCATTGTTGTCCTTTCAAATGTCATTTATTTATTTCCTTTTTTTGTGTGTATAGGTCTATCATGCAGGCTAAAAGATATGCAACTGATAGAAACACACAGTAAAACTTTTGCTTGGCTTTAATGTGAAAGTTGAGTTCCCAACACTTTGATGACAAAAAGATTTTCAATACGTCATATGCATGGATATGGAGTGAACACAGTGCCCTCTGCTCCATTTGAGTTTCTATACCACAATGACCCTCCTACACTGACACTTTGCTGAGAAAAAATCAAACATCCAGCTCAGTAAACCAGGTGCAATCACAGGATGTGACTATTCTTTGTGAGATGCACTGCAAGAGTAGCCCTCAAACCAGCCAGTGAGACTGGAAACAGACCTGGGTACATAAGATGAAAAATTCAAAGCTGAGCCTATAAATAGTTCTGTGATTTTTGTTTAGCTAATTTAATTACATGAACTTGAAACAGACCAAGTGTGTGCAAACAGCAACATTCTTCTATAACTTGATGTGCTTTAAATGCTGTGAGCGTTTTTCTGTGAGAGAGAGAAGAGAGGCACACTGAGCTTTCTCTGAAAGCAATTAAATACTAATAACAGAGGGTGACATCATGCTGCATGACTTATTCAATTAGAACTCCAAGTCATTTTTTTGGTTTAATCATTCCCACTTGTTAATTTGTTCTCTAGAAAACTTAACAGACCTGCATCTCGCCCCTATTTAAAGTAGGATTTCTGATTCTGACACCTTTTAAACAGAATTCTACTTGGATGCAGCCTTCCATTAAAACAGAATCTGATATTTTTTCTACAGCAGAACAAGATGTCGATAACTCAGATGAAAAATTGTTACAAATTCACTAAATGAACATGAGCTCATTTGCTATTTAGCAAGAGTATGGACTGAATCTTTTCCTTATTGAGATTAAATAAAAATTGTTGTTATTGGCAGCAGTAGAAAACAAACGTAGCCCAGTAGATGTAAATGATTATACACCTTCCCAAGGGCTTCCCTTACAGTTTGTAAGAAAACAATAATTTTATATCCAATCATATTTTTAAACTGTTTGGAGTGAATAAGATGAGACTGTAATACTAAGCATTTAAATCATGTTATGGAAGTAGGGATGATCAGAGATATTCCTATTAATTACAAGGGAGTAAGTGATTTGAACCTTGCTCTGCGTAGGTATTTTTGATACAGGTATTTTTGCATAGGTATTTTGATATTTGGTTCTGTACAACTCTAAGAAGGATATTCTTCAAACTTTTTCCATGTTAGGCAAAATAAGGCAGTATAAAAAATTCTGGTGTGAAGCCTTTTCCCATTCTTTACTCTTATTCATGAATACTGAGATTTTGTTGTAGCCTTCTGGTTTTCAAACCAGAAAAATCTGCGCTAAATCTGAATAACTGATCTTACAGCTACCCATTTCAAAGTAAATACAGCAATAAGTTACTACCCTTTCCCTTAAAGCTAAATGCCTTCTTGTGAACCAAGAATTGCTCTGATGAAGCAAGACACATTCTTGTGGAATAGGGAGAGAATTTTACTGAAGAAATGGGCCAAAATTTTTCATACCTTTGCTTATTGGTCAGGCTGAGAATTCAGGTCATAATCTACCTCCAAGCCTTGAGGTCTGGATTCTCTCCCACACACTACAGCTGCTGCTGGTCTGAGGAGAAAGACAGACCCAGATATATAATTCCTATTTAGTAACAGGTAAGAAAAACTGTATCCAGCTTTGCTGCCAGGGTGGAACTACAAGAAATTTGCTGATTGTGCCAGTTGATTTCAGTCTTATCCTCATCCTTCATTAAGTTACTGGACTGGTAAGATCAAGGGCCTGGGTCTGGAAAAGGCTTTGGAAAAGCCCAAACTACTCAGAGCCTCACCTTAATTAGTCTTTGGGTTTGAAGTGCAGGTACTGTAATCATATTCAGTGTGGCTGGGATACATGGTTCAGCTGATTTTTTAGGGGATGCTATAGTATTTTTCCTCAGTTTAGCAATGCATGGCAAGGGAGTGTGTCTGTATGCCTGCTGACTTTGAGACTAACCTTGTCTTATCTTTTACATGAGAAAAGTNTCAAGGGCCTGGGTCTGGAAAAGGCTTTGGAAAAGCCCAAACTACTCAGAGCCTCACCTTAATTAGTCTTTGGGTTTGAAGTGCAGGTACTGTAATCATATTCAGTGTGGCTGGGATACATGGTTCAGCTGATTTTTTAGGGGATGCTATAGTATTTTTCCTCAGTTTAGCAATGCATGGCAAGGGAGTGTGTCTGTATGCCTGCTGACTTTGAGACTAACCTTGTCTTATCTTTTACATGAGAAAAGTTGAAGCCAGGTATTTTTAGGATCCTGAAGGCAGAGTGGGGGCACTGACTTCAGAGCCACCTAGGTGCTGTTGTCAGCAGAAATCTTTTTGCCAATTGATGTCACAGAATCACAGAATCACAGAATAATTAAGGTTGGAAAGGACCCTCAAGATCATCTAGTCCTGTCACTAGTCACAAGGGAGAAGAGGCCAGCACCCACCTCCCTAGAATGACCTTTCAAGTAGCTGAAGAGAGTGATAAGGTCTCCCCTCAGCCTCCTCTTCTCCAGGCTAAACAAGCCCAGCTCCCTAAGCCTCTCCTCATAAGGCCTGTTTTCCAGACCCCTGATTAGCTTAGTTGCCCTTCTCTGCACCCTCTCTAGTAGCTCAATGTCCTTCCTATACTGCGGTGCCCAAACCTGCACACAGTACTCGAGGTGTGGCCTCACCAGTGCTGAGTACAGTGGCAAGATCACCTCCCTGCTCCTGTCATCTGAATGCTCATGTAATTTTAAGAAAATTGTGTTCTCTGAATTTCATCATGTACTTGTATCTCAGTTTTGTGGCTCCTGCTTTTCCATCAGAGATGTTGCACCAAAGCAAAGATGACAAAACATGAATTTTCGAGAGCCTTTTAGGTGTGCTACCATTCCAAGATAAATGTGTCTTTATTTTACCCAGAGTCCTACCTCAAACATTGATTGCAACATTTATAGAGGCATAAGTATTGAATTGATTTAAGAGCAGCAAAGAACCCAGAGAAAATATGACAACGTTTACTGTCCTCTTTTTGTATTTAATATTCTTTTCAAGCATCAAGCTATAGCTCCAGTTATAAAAAATACTATAGAAAGTCCAATTCAGCCTTAACATAAGCATTCAAATTACAATCAAATCAAGAGACACTGTTCCCACTTACACCGTGGCTGAATTTGGTCTAATGATTTGAGGAGCATCAAAGTGGCTGCCACTGTAAATGCAATTATTACTTCTATTTTACCAGCACCTGGTGGAGTCACTTGGACATGAAGATCCCAAGAGTAGACACCAGTGCATGTTTTAGTACAAGAATATTTCCCGTTTTATAAGTGGCCAAGGAAAGTGCTATGGTGTGTGCAAAGCTATTTGGCAGGCTTATGAAGTTAGGAATACTTGTATTTTTGTTTTCTAGGACTGATAATTCCTGCTCAGGTTTTGCCTAACATATGTTGTACGTAACATATGTTATATATAACCAATGCTAAGGCTTGATGTATGCTGGAAGCAGCACCATTAGGTCCACATGAAAGCTGAACGTAGGCAGGAGATGGTGGCCAGGAAGGGTTAAAGGTCTTTATGCAGCCACTATCACCAGCACCTTGCTGTCTCCTGCAGCAAACATCCTTGCATATTGACTGCCTGGTAGTTTTTTCAGAATCCACTAACTTATGGAAACACTGCAGACCCAGCTTCCAAGCTGGAAGGTTTATAAGTACACCAGCTTAACCAAAAAGCTTTTAAGCATGTCCAACAACAGCCAACCTGCTGAGGCTTTTGTGTTTCCCGGTGTGGTACAGGGAACACCCAGTCCCTGATGGGGGAGGAAGGGTAAGCCCCCTCATCCTTCCTCAGTTTTGTAACTAGTTTGCTCATAGACAAATGAGTTCCCAGTTGCAAGTGATGAATTAGAGAACTTGTCAGTTGGAAACCTCAGGAACGGAATTATGAATTAACGATTTTATCTAGCAGACATCTGTACAAAGTAGGATTTTCCCTTGTTGACATGTTTCCTGCTTTGTTTCCTATTGATCTCTTTGAACAAAGTTTTATTTACAGAGTACATTGATCTGTAAGTTTGAGAGATACAAATGGATCATGACTGCTGCCAATTTTCTGTAACTGTTATTTCAGCTAATGTGCATGTATTAGCTGAATGCTTTAGAATTATTGAATCATAGAATCCTATAATGTCTCGAGTTGGAAAGGACTCATAAGGATCATCAAGTCCATGTTTCTGATCCTGACAGGATACCTGTAGACTGCAAAGATGTAAACCCTCAGCCTTCTCTTCTCCGAGCTAAACAAATGAAATCATCTCAGCTGCTCCTTGTAAGTCTTGCCCTCGAGGGCTTTCACCATCTAGGTTGCCCTTCTCTGGACACATTCTAGAAGCCTGATGTTGTTCTTATATTGAGGCACCCAAAACTGCACAAAGTACATGATGTGGGGCCACACCAGTGCAGTGTAGAGTGGGACAGTCCTCTCCCTCTACTGGCTAGCTATGCTATGCTTGATCCAGCCCAGGACATGGTTAGGCATTTAGACTGTCAGTGCAGTGTTGACTCATATTCAATATGCCATCAACCCAAAACCCTAGATCTCTTTCAGTGGAACTGTTCTCCAGCCTCTTGTCTCCTAGCTTGTACATATACCAGGACTACACCCTCCCAGATGGAGAATTGTACACTTGCTCTTGTTAAACTTCATGATGTTGGTGATTGCCCAGCTCACTAGTCTACCTGGATGTCTCTATGAGGCCTCTCTACCCTCGAGGGAGTCCTTAGCTCCTCCTAATTTAGTATCATTGGCAAATTTACTTAATGTACATTCAACT
This sequence comes from Galbula dea, assembly GCA_013399015.1. Taxonomy (NCBI): domain Eukaryota; kingdom Metazoa; phylum Chordata; class Aves; order Piciformes; family Galbulidae; genus Galbula; species Galbula dea. Next base: position 43,929 of record VWZX01007825.1, read on the forward strand.
CCTGCATCCAGATAATTTGTAAAAACATTAAAGATCACTGGCCCTAAAATTGAGCCCTGGGGAACCCCATTAGTAGCAGGCCACCAGTCTGATGTAACCCCATTTACTATAACTCTCTGAGCCTGACCTGTCAGTAAATTGCTCACTCAACACACTGTGTACTTGTCTAAATGAACGCTAGACATTTTGTCCAGAAGGATACTGTGAGAGATATTATGAAAAGCTTTACAAAAATCCAAAACCACATCTGCTGGCTTCCCTTGGTCAACAAGATGAGTAAACTTGTCATAAAAAGAAATTTTATCCATAAATATGGAGGTCAGGAAGAACGTTTTGAGCTAAAGCAGATGTTTATACCCGCTCAATGTGCCTGTACACCATGCAGATCTACAACATGCTGGTGGAGTTTCCATTACCATGGCTTGCAATCTGTGTAGATCACTTACACTATGCTCTGAGAATTAAATGGTATTCATGTCAGCAGTAATGCTCCTATTCATTTCATCTGCATCCAAGAGCTGCCAGTCAGACCTAGCTGGCTGCTGGATGACATTTCACGGAGGCTATTGCCAGCAGCAGCCCTGTGGTAATCGCCAGGACAAGACTCAGAAGCAGGCCTCCATTTCTTCAGCCTCAGTTAATTTTGTCTGAGATTAAGCTTGATCATGTCATGCACAGGGTTGAAATCGGCCACAACAGGTTTTGCTTCTCAGAGAAAAATATAGAATCATAGAATGGCTCATGTTGGAAGGGACCTTATAGATCATCTAGTTCCAACCCCCCTGCCATGGACAGGGAGGCCACATGCACTAGACCAGGTCATCCAGGGCCACATCCAGCCTGGCCTTAAACACTGCCAGGGATGGGGCCTCCACAACCTCTCTGGGCAGCCTGTGCCAGTGCCTCACCACCCTTTGGGTAAAGAACCTCCTTCTAATCTCCAACCTAAATTTCTCCTCCTTCAGCTTGTAGCCATTCTCCCGTGTCCTGTTGCAATCAGACCAGGAGAAAAGTCTCTCTCCTTCTGCCCTATAATCCCCTTTCAGGTACTGAAAGGCCGCTATAAGGTCCCCTCTAAGCCTTCTCTTCTCCAGGCTGAACAACCCCAATTCCTTCAGCCTGTCCTCGTAGGGGAGGTGCTCCAGTCCTTTGATCATCTTTGTGGCCCTCCTCTGGACCCGCTCCAAGAGGTCCACATCTTTTTTATGCTGAGGAGCCCAGAACTGTACACAGTACTCCAGATGGGGCCTTACGAGGGCAGAATAGAGAGGCAGAATCACCTCCTTAGACCTGCTGGTCATGCCTCTCCTGATGCATCCCAGGACACGGTTAGCCTTCTGAGCTGCAAGTGCACATTGCCGGTTCATGTCCAGCTTTTCATCTATCATGACCCCCAAGTCCTTCTCTGCACGGCAAGTCGTGCCTTACCAATCTGATAGACTTCTATGATGGAGCAACTGCAACAGTTGATGAAGGAAGACTGACTGATGTCATCTACCTAGACTTTAGTAAAGCCTTTGATACAGTTCCGCATGACATCCTTATCTCAAAACTGAAGAGATATGGATTTGATGGGTGGACCATCCAGTGGAAAAGAAACTGGCTGGATGGATGCAGTCAGAGGGTTGTGGTCAATGGCTCCATGTCTAGGTGGAGGCCGGTGACAAGTGGTGTCCCTCAGGGTTCTGTCTTGGGACCAGTGCTCTTCAATGTCTTTATTAATGACTTGGACAGAGGTATTGAGTGCACCCTCAGCAAGTTCGCGGATGACACCAAGCTGAGTGGTGTGGTTGACACACCAGAGGGGCGAGATGCCATTCAGAGGGACTTGGACAGGCCTGAAAAATGGGCCTGTGAGAATCAAATGAAATTCAACAAGTCCAAGTGTAAGGTCCTGCATCTGGGTAGGAGCAACCCAAGATATGAGTATAGGCTGGGAGAAGAACTCATTTACTTGTTTACATACCATGTTTGCACTTTACTAGGCCATCATCTCTTCTGGACCTGGCTAATCTGATACTCTTGTGGGGTTGCTCATCGAACCTGTGGACCACGAGCAAAACTTTAACTAGCTGAAGTTTTTCCTCCTCTTCAGATGACATGAAAGTTCTCTGAGTACAACAAAAGTTGTACAGTTTCATGAGTACTTCTAAACACACTATATATAATAATTAATAAAAGACTGATCTTCTCATGTTGGCCTTCAAACTGAGTGAGCAACTAACTCTCCTTTTTTAAAAAAGAATATATTCTTGTGTTCAAGTCAGACTGCAGCCTGTGATTCATTTAAGGATTTTGCAAGAAATCAGTAAGAAAAAAAGGGTCTTAGAATCACTGTAAACATATTTCCCATATGCTTTTCACTTCAGCTGGGATTCATACAAATGGCCTTTCAAACTAAATGCACCCCACTAATCTGCAGTGCAAAGCTATCTCTGTTGCTTTTCTGTGTTTGTTACTAAGAGGAGAGGAATGACAACTTGATTACATTTATGATGTTTAAGGAGTCAGGGTTTTTCTTCTGTTACCAGAAAAACAAGAGAAATCACTTCCTTTGAAAGAAAAGAACCCAAACAGTTCTTTTTTAGTTTGAGACTTAATCAATAGCCCTTCATTAACCTTTTCTTTTAGAGATTAGAGGAAATTATCTCACACTAAATGTATGTGGTTATACATTACCATGAAAATATGTGGTATTCCATGCTAGCACACCATTCAAGGACCACAGTTAGAACTGAAAAGCGAGAAAGTCACCAAGCCATAATTTCTGTTCACAACTGTAGACTGTTTGAAATGCGTGACCTTCTTGTGCTACAACTAAGAAGCAGCCTTTCTTCAGAGACACAGCAAATCCAAGGAGCAAGACACATATAGTATGTGACTCAAGTAAAAAGTAATGGACTCAAAAGGAGATGTAATTCAAATAATGGTTGCAGTGTATTCTAAAACTAGAGTGTGCTTTCACTGCAGTCTCAGAGTTCCCACTGAAGTCTGTAAAGTGGCAGTAAATAATAGTAATACTAGGCTTACTCCTTAAGTCACCACTTCATGAGTGGCAAAAACCCTAACTAAATTCACAATGTAATGGGTCTGCTCAGCAGGACTTTTTCTGAAGAATGAATAAAGCATGTCATTCTGTACTGATTTTAAATGGCTAATCATATCAGCAGTACTTTTGAATAGTCCTTTTGGTTATCAATTATGTTTAGGAAAAAGAATCACCTCCTCTGGAATCAGAAGAATAATTCCCATCAGGAGAATGTGTCCTTTACTAGCTCACTCCAGACAACCCTGTTCATTTTATTTAGTGTTTGCTGCCTCTTGCCAAAATTTCTTCCTGGCTGTGAAAGACGAGGCAAGACTTTGAATGGCTGGAGGGGACTGTAGAAGTAACAATCTTTATGGAGATTCTTAAATCTTTTCCACTTTTAATAAATCTGGCATCTAATAATGTCCTATCCATTAATATGTCACTCAGAATTTATCAAGAGACTCTACTGTTTACAATGGATGTCTTTTATCCTAGCATACTAAAATTATGTATTTATATGAACATAGTTTAATTATCATATAATTTATAAATCAGGTAAACACTTATTTGATAACACTGGTAACATCCTTCCTGTGATTTCCTTTAACTCATAAAGTCCTTCTTCCTTCAGAAATCATAAGTGAGTGCTGAGTAGTCTGGTACATATTTTATTACAGAAAATATAATAGTTTTTATTGCAATAACACTTCAGAACACAGAAAGAGAGCTCCATTACAATAAGATCACTAAAGCAGCATGAAGTTTTTGAAGATAATAGTAATAATCCTGTTGTCAAGAGCAAGGAGAAGAAAAGAACACAGCAAGGGAACATCAGTTTTGCACAAAGTTAGTTTTGATTTTCGCAGTCACTGGGTCACAGTTGACTGCTTGCTTAGGTAAGGATAGATGTCAGTCCTTCATGGATATCATAGCAAATATAGATTTTGAAGTCTTCATGAAAAAATCTAAAACAATGCAAGAGAAAAAAAAATGAAAGTTTCCTGGAAATGGCGAGAAAAAAACACAGAAGGCAAATTGTTTATTGTCCATGAACAGAATAAGCATATATTTTCCTGTGACTCTCAAGGCACTAGTTGTTGCAATTCTACCTGTTTCTGATGCTTTAATTTTACTTTGCCCTGGCACTCATTTTTCAGTCCTGTTATCTTGTTTCCAAGCGAAATAAGAGGGACTGAAATCATAATTATATAAATGTTCAAATACATGCCTCTCTTTAATATTTCTACTTTCTTTGTAAGCTAACAAATACCATTTAGTATTTTAAAGATTATATTTTCATCACAGAATCATCATAGAATGGCTCATGTTGGAAGGGACCTTATAGATCATCTAGTTCCAACCCCCCTGCCATGGACAGGGAGGCCACATGCACTAGACCAGGTCATCCAGGGCCACATCCAGCCTGGCCTTAAACACTGCCAGGGATGGGGCCTCCACAACCTCTCTGGGCAACCTGTGCCAGTGCCTCACCACCCTTTGGGTAAAGAACCCCCTTCTAATCTCCAACCTAGATTTCCCCTCCTTCAGCTTGTAGCCGTTCTCTCGAGTCCTGTTGCAATCAGAATTTTACACATAATAATAATAATTTTACAAATAATTTTACACATAATAATTTTACACATAATGAAGTATGTTTGAAGAAGTTATTTCAGATTAAGCCTACAGATATTCTCTAGATAAAGATAACAAACCCCTATATATATTTTTTTTTGCCATCTCTTTGTCAGAATTTACCAGACCTAGCAAGTGAGCAAAACATCCTTAATCTACTCTGGGCAAAATCAGTCAAGTCAACACCACTAGTTTATGAAAATTTGGCCAAGAGGTAGTAATGAACAATTTGAGTTTATTATTATCGTCAGCTGGAACAATTACTTGTATATGAATATTCAACAAGGAAATAAGAAAAAGAGGAGGTTTTATGTATTTAAAGAAAAATGCCACGAATTCAAAATCCCACATTGATGCATTCCTCTGGCCAATCTAATGTTTTTCTGTCCTGTAAAAGAATATTGCTTCATTATAATGATAGCTCCTGTGCTACCGATAAGCCATGTAAATAATGACAGACACTACAGTAACTCACTGTATGAAAAGTATGATACATGTAAGTGTAACATGGGTTATCATAACCAACTTTTCTCATATAATGTAAACATAAAATATATCCAACAGAGCAAGCTTTCTGAGTGGTATTAAACTGTTGTTCCTGATTGCACAATGCATGACTAGCCACAGCTGACCTTTTATTCATAGTTTAAGGGCCTTTTTCATAATAGCTATGACAAAAATTTTGACAGTGGTTTTCAAGCTATTTTCTAAAATTCTTTTTTTTCTTTTTTTTTAATTTTAAGGCATTAAATGTATTTCACAAAATATGTATTAATTGTGAGCAACTGAAGATTTTAGCTATTCAGTAATGAATCACACACTAAGAGCTGTGTTATTCCTGCTATTCTGGTTAGTTTCAGCTAATTCATATCACATTGTTGCTAGTTCCAGATTACATGAGTGTGCAACAATATTTCTGACAAGAATACTTAAATTCCTAATTTAAATGTTCATCTCCATGAATAGTTATGAATAAGACTCTCAATTCTTCTGGGCCAGTACTAACTTAATTGCATGAGTGGTAATAGAAGCTTATACAGACAAAGGACAGGTAATATAAAACAAAAACAGGTGTTACTTGGTTTTGTGCTCATCCATTCACGTCAATTCTGTAGAACAGTGTCTTTCTTGCAAACATTCACTCCTTAGTCTGAGGATTAAAAAATATATATAATGACAGTTACAAAAGAGGAACTGACATAGGAACATTGCCTGAGGCATGCAAAAATGGCGTTACACCTGATTGTGAGCCAGAGCACAGAACTAGGTTGTAAACTTGCAGCTGGCAAGAGGTGACGAGGAGACTTTCTATAGCTAATTTAGCAGTGCAGAAACAAGCCAGGAAAAAAACCTGGGCAAAGTACCATGAAACTGGCTTTGTGCAGGCTGAACTGGATGACCCCAGAGATTGCCATCCAACTTGAATGTTTCTGTGATTCTGTGAATATGCAAACGAAACAGCAGTAACTTCCATCAAAACTATGGAAAGGCAGAAGACAATTTTACAGAGAAATATTTTTCACTCCAAACTGGTTTTGCCAGCAGTGAGGTTTCACTCTGCAAAAAGTATTTATGTTTAAAGCCATCTTTTTAATCAAATTCAACCTTTTGCTTATGCATACGCCATTCCTTGTGAATTTCACAGTAACCCTTCTGAATGCTGAAACACATTCTTAAATGCATCCCCAAAGTGTGTCTAATCTGAGCGTGCAGCAAATAACTTGAACATGAGTGTTACAACCTCACTTGACTTTAAACATGTGAATAGTCAATAGAACAACTCAGAACCCAAAAGTTAAAACCATATTTAGGTGTTAGATTTAGATTCAACTCTGGAAGGCAAAAGGAAACAGTATGAATGCTCCCCTTTTGATTCTGAGGATAGCAGTTTTAATTGTAAGGTAAATGGTCTGCATAATCTTAGCCCCTGGAAGTTAGGTAGTCACAGACTGGAAGCCTAAAGAGAGTTCAGAGGAACTCCTGTAAGGTTCTCCAAATAAAATATGATTCTTAGCCATTAAAAACTATGAACTTTCCAAGCCAGAAAGAAATTTTAGACATTAAAATGGACTAAATATTTTGCTGGATAAATTCAAATCAAAAATTTACATTACTAATATGATTATGTTAAATGGATGTTTATAGTGTCTTAAGCAAAAAATAACCTGATATTAAGGGCGCCAAATGAAGACTAAAAAGGCAGGAAAAACAGATACTGCTTTTCAATGAATCCTTAAAATCTGAAAAAAATAGATAAAGTCTGTGATCAAACTTATCTAGAATCATTACAGCTCACATTATTGTGATGCAGAAACTAAATTACACAGACAGCTGAAGTAATATGTAATGTTTTAGAGAATATGGCTTATCAAAACCCCCTAGTCAACCTTCCTCCAGAGAACAGAGATGTAGGACAAACTGTCATAATTATACTGTAATTGTACATCAGTATATGAAATCATGTAAAAACATCATGGCTACAGAGAATTCAGGAGTAGCGTATACAGTTAAACCCAGCAAATTAATTGCTATCGTGTCAGTAATGCTAGAATTATGATATTTAGCAGTCTTCTGATCATACAAATCTTCTGAATATTTCTGAGCATGTAATTAGTTGCTTTCAGGATCCATCTGATGAGGGGAGAAAGCTGTAGGTTTTCCTACCCTTGAGGGGTTATTGGTAAGACAGAAGAATTCCTGGGAGGCCTAAAAAGTCAGATGGGAAATCCATCTTCGGCACAAATGAGGACAAGATTAAGCAGAACTTTTTAGGTCTCTGGGAGGCTCATGATTGCTCAGACTTGCAATAGGGATCTATTTGGTAGCTCAGTATGTTGTAGCTCAAAGCAACTCTTCCTTCATCTCTTCCATCTTCAGCTCCCAGAGCATACCCTAGGAGGAAATCTAAGATTTCCTTTTGAATCTTCAAACCCATTTCTTCTACTTATATCCAATAATCACTTTACTTGAATTTAACCTCCTACATTTACACAAATAAAGCAAAAAATGAAAGGAAAAGAAGAAGGATAACTTGTTCCTAGAACATCTACTTGGCAAATGCCATCTGGTATTTCTCTATGTCATTAATTATTCTTCACAGCTGAAGACTTCAAACAGAAGTTATGTGGGAACTGGAAATAAGGTCATTTCAACATTTGTTTTTATATTAACTGACATCAATATGTTTAGAAATTTCTTACAAAAACAGAATTTCAATAAATAATTTCAGTCATATAATTGCTTTAGGAAACCATCAAAATAGTCCCTCTTAATTTTGATATTTTTCCTCTGTTTTCTTGTTGAATTGACAAAGTGCATTTCAAAGGGGTTTACCATTTTTTATTAAAAAATAAAAATATTCTTTTCAAACTTCTGAAATATTTTCCACTGGTTTGTTCTGTTCTGTTTTAGTGGGCTGCCTTCCAAATCACATTTCCATGTTTGAGTGCAGATTGAATGCCACTTTTTTTCACTGGAAAATTTTGCAAGATCTGCCTACAAGGAATCAACTGTCTAGAAGACACTGTTAAATAGTCTTTAAAAGAGAAAGAGACATTCTGGAGATATTTGTGCTAACTACCTCATATTGTTATTACTTGTCATCACCACAATTTCACGTGCACATCCTATGGATAGTCCATGTTATCTATGCTCTTGTGTACTCAATCACATCTTCCCTGGGCACAAATGACTTTCAGGAGCATTTCTTTGAAACTGGGAGTACACTACCTGCAAAATTCATCTCATTACATGATATTGTACAAAAAAGCTGTGGTACACACATAGTTTGCTTTTGTCAGATGATTTTTACCAGAATAAACCAGTATTGCTTATTTTGATTTGCTTTTGTCTAAATTTGTTTCAAATATGTCAAAGCATGCCACAGTTTAGTAACAATATGTATTTCCACAGTCCAACTCTTTTTAAATATATATATATTTAACAAAGAGTTTATGTTTTTATAAGTAAAGAAAATATAATCTTCATGGAAAACATAAGAAGTTTCCAAGTCATAGTTTTACTGGAAGGAAGAACATGCAAAATTGCAATGGCAGTTGCTAAGCATTTTAAACCCTAGTGGAAGCCAAAAAGTAGCCTCTGTATTACAGCTGCAAAATGCAAACATTTTATGTGTTGTGCTGTTGTGATCTAGTGATTTTATGTTTTCCACTTCACAGATTTGGAATGAAAAAAATTAGACTAGTTTGTACCCATTGTATCCAAGAATTACTTGTGGATCTTCTAGAAGCATATTCCACATGTGCCTGTGATGCATGCCAGAAACAGTAAATGAATGTAATTTGTGGTGGCTCTGTTATCTACAGCTACAAAGAACACAGAATAAAGTTTTGTTTGTGAAGTGTGTGATTATTTTTAAAGTCTGGTTTAGCTACAAGTTGGGGAGGGTGAAGAAACAGGCTACCCCATGATAGATTTTAGAGGAGTGGCTGGGATAAAAACATAGGCTTGGATTTAGAAAAGCTCTTAAGGGTTGTACCATGTACAGTAGTTGTTACCAATACTGCACATATACAACTGTACACTGATACACAGGCCTAGATTTTCCATTACTGGTTTAGTATCCAAGTTTGGAAACACATTATTTTACAACATTTGACCCCAGATGTCATCACTATACACTTGAAAATTTGGCCCCATGGCACATAGGCTCACAGCACACACTCCTGTGTTTGTAATTATATGTGACTTACAGATGAATAAATAGTGGGACATTTTGATGTGATTAAGAAGTTCACACTCATTTTTAGCAAAGGTTAAGAAAAAGCTGCTAAGAAAATCCAGCTGACTCCCAGTGAATGTCTAAAACCAGTGTTCACAGCAAACATGGGTGGGCAGTCCCGAACTGTTTATGTATGCTGGCTGAGAGGCAACACCACCAGGAATGCCAGCTGCTTGAAACCAGATGAGAGGGTACCACCAGCCTAGTGGGACAGAGAGCATGCCTGTGGAAGGAAGCGTTGCAAGAAAAAGTTACAGGTCAAAGTCACCTCATATGTCATATTTGGAGACCTTTTCTCAATGAACATTTGACAAACCACTTCCAAAAAGTGTTATTTATTAAAAATTTTAGTGATTATCTGAATAACTACAGTGAAGAGCAACTTGGTACAAAAATATAAGGGGGAGGGGAAGAAGTTTCCCATTACTTTAAATAATGTAGTTTTAAGTTAGAATGGTTAGAAGAGTTGTTTCTGGGGCTAACACACTTCATGGTATTTACAAATTGTTAAATTTTTGTCATATAGTCCTTTCAACAAAAAGGAGAGAGACAGAAAGTGTTATTGAAACTACATATTCCTTCCTTCACAAAAACAGCAAATGAGAAAACTGTTCTCAGATTTCTCATAAAACCAGCTCCTATTGGGTTTCTTTGAATATTTGTTCTCTGGCTAGTTAGGCATGAAGAAAGGAAGTGAACCAGCACTCTTTTGTTGATAGCATACCCATGCTGATGAGACTTAGATATCCTCCAGCCACAGCCCCCCATCAAAGGCAGCCCTCTGGAAGGATGACTCATACAAGGGGACAAAGGATAAGGGGGGGGTAGGAATTTACTCCATAAAAAATTTTTATGTACTTGATTGGTTGGTACCCTTTTAGTATGCTTTGGAAACAAACCCCGGTCATCTTTCTGGAAAGAGTGCAGTAGTGACACATTGATATTTAGATTCTGACACAGAGAAAAGTTCAATTCTCTAGAGAACAGAAGAAACAAAAGAAAATCCATGTCCAGGCCATTAGGACTGCAGTATAACTGAATTTGTTATCCAACGGGGGGAATGAAGGTTTCTTTCTTTTCTTTTTTCTTTTCTTTTCTTTTCTTTTCTTTTCTTTTCTTTTCTTTTCTTTTCTTTTCTTTTCTTTTCTTTTCTTTTCTTTTCTTTTCTTTTCTTTTCTTTTCTTTTCTTTTCTTTTCTTTTCTTTTCTTTTCTTTTCTTTTCTTTTCTTTTTTTTTCTTTTCTTTTCTTTTCTTTTCTTTTCTTTTCTTTTCTTTTCTTTTCTTTTCTTTTCTTTTCTTTTCTTTTCTTTTCTTTT
>VWZX01007825.1:54813-66320 GCA_013399015.1 Galbula dea
CCTTCCCACACCTTCCCTTCCCGCACCTTCCCTTCCCTTCTGAATACTGTGATTTCTTTTCTGTAGCACTATCAACTTCCTGGAAGTTAGAGGTAGTAAGAAAAAGAACAGTTTTGTTTGCGATTTTTTTTGCTGGTGTTAGCAGCTGGTGTCAGATTATCAAAATATTCTGGGGTTGACCGGCTGGGTTAGGTGATGAAGAGGAAGTTGTGTCTTTTTTCTGAAATGAATACTTCTTGGCTTCAACTTGACATTTTTCTGCTCTGTGCAGGGTGCAAAGACTCCCCCACCTCCCTCTGTGGATAACAATGATAACAGCCATGGTTGCAGACTAACAGCAGTAAAGAAGACAAAAAACATGGGCACATGTTTGCTGTGCATATGCAGCATTATCCTGTACAGTACTTACATTAATAGGCCATAACTCCTGGTTTTAGCTGGTAGGTCTTCCTCTTGTCTCCTGAAGGCACCATTCCATACTCAAGTAGATTGCATGGTTAGAAAGTTTTCTCTCTTCTGCTCTCTTTGGCTTGTCTTTGTCATTAATTTCATTCCACTCACTTGCCCCAAAACTGCATTTCTCCCTGAATGCCTACCCTCTCAAAGTACATGCAGTATCTTGATGACCCTTTATTGCTATCTCCTTTTAGACACAACAAGTAGTCCATAAGGCAGCATCTGTGGTCAGCAAGATGGTCTTGGACTTGGCACCCAGAAATACATCATTGCTTTTCTTGTAACATTAAACACCCTTTTTTTTTATCAAGATACATGTATTCTACTCTCGATGTACATATTTAACTTGCTGGTTTAGAACTCTGTCTAAGTCTATGACATTGAAAACTGACAGATTAAAATCTGCTGTCCTGCTACTAAAACAACTGGCTGGTAATGATGCTAGGTCCTCCAGTGACAGTGCATACGTAGGTGTAATGAAATTCAGAATCTTCTGTGAAAATAAGTGCTGCTTCAGTCTCTTCAGATCAAACTTCCAGTCCTTAAAGATTTTCAGGAAAGCTGGTTTGTCCTCAGCCTGAGATGGATTTGGAACTAGTATAGGTGAATCTACATGTAACTGCAAGATGATTCATAAAAGGGAAGTAGGAATTTCAGCTAACCTAGGGTATTTTCACCTACACTATTCTCTGTCAGATCCTCCACTCAGAGGAGAAAATGTGGGATAATATTTTTTAACAACAAGACGGTGAGCATATTTATTTAGTAGAAAACTGTCTTTTTGGAGCACAAAAGGTCTTGGAGAGCTTTCTTCTTCAGTCGTGCAGTCTGAAAAATCACCAACATACACAGTCTTAAACCAAATATTATGAGTTTTTTAAGCTGTCCTACTTTGATGTATTTGTTACAGCCCCATTTTGTACTGAGTGTTTCCTCTGTTGTCATCATTAGTGACATCATAAAGTGTTTCAGGGAAGCCAAAAAGTTGAGTGTTAGGTCTTCAGAAATGAAGGAAGTAAACACTGCTTACCTGAAGTGCTACCGAGCAGTAACTTTAAACACAATGAAAATTAAAAATACCTTATAGAAATGGTATACATGGATGCATTACTATACATTAAGACTGAGTGTTCATCCATCACAGTGTGTAAACACTGCTGTTTAACTGTGAACAAGTGGTGGAGAGCAAGAAATAGCTGGCAGCAAAAACATTCCAAGTGGGATTTGTTGAGTATATTTATATGCATAAATTTAGCAAATCCAATGTTTGATAAGGAGGCTTTACCTCAGGACTGAAAAATGAAAACCAATGAAACAAATCCTGTTCAGCTGTGCTTAGAAAAACAGAACAACACAATTTTATGAAGGATGTCTGAAAATTCAAACCAAGAAAGAAGTCTGTGGGCATCGGAAATGGAGTTTTTTAAAGCCCTAGAGGGAGAAGGGGCGTTGCAGTTTGTCCTTCCTGGCATACTGACTTTTAAATATATGATTTACAATACACTAGGCCCTCCCTTGGGTCAGTCTCTTTCTGAAGCATGATGAATACTAAAGGATATCCTTTAACTGTCCTTTCTGTGAGTAAAGGGGAGTAAAAAATGAGAAAGGGAAAAAAAGTTATTTTTTACTTTGAAATTTATCTTTCAACATATGTGTGTATGCATATGTGTAAAAGAGAGATATTTAAGAGAAGCAGAAAATGTGTTATTTAAATAATAATGAAAAAAGCCAGACAGCATTTAATTCTCAGAGAGGATAACATTTTTCTTAGGTGATTGGTGACCATTGTTTACAATGTCAATATACACTTTACAATTAGTTTACAATATCAATATACACTTGAAGCCAGGATTATATTAGTAGATTCTGTCTTCAGACCAGTTTAAACCTATTTTTCAGATCCTGTCTCTCTGCCTTTAAAAGTAATCACAAAAAGTCTACAGGCAAAATTTGGATCCTGGTGCTAACTGAAGTTCAGTGCGAGATAGCTGGATTAGCAAATGTGTTTCTACTGCACAACCCCAAAAAACAATTCAGCTGTGTTGATGCCACAGTGATAAGTGAAGCAACATGTAAAACAGAAAGGTCTCCTCAGAAAAGCAAATATGTATTTCCTGAAGTAATTATTCAAAGCAAATCCATGAAATTAAGAATTTTTTTATATCTTAATTTCAGAAAGTAAACACACTCACTTTAAAAAAATACAGTCATAAAAGCTAAATGGTATTAAAGAAGTTGTAGGGAAATAGAACTCCACAATTCTGAATGGAGTAAATCTGATGTGAATTTCTACAATCAGGCAAGAGTAGCATCGCCTTACATTGCCAAAATGTTTGGCAACGGTTACTTTTTAGTGAGCTTCTTCCTAAAAATAGATCTGCCTGTTGAGACAGTGAGACTGTAAGTGTTTTGTTTAGTCATCATAGACTAATGAGCTCTTTCTGAATAAAATAGGTAGTTTAAAATTACAGAGAGTAGTAAGTTTCTGTGTGGCAAAGAAAAAAGTAGTGAAAGAAAAAAGATGCTGTGAAGCTGTCCATAGCTGGACTTCACTCATTTATTGTGATAGCAGTTTTACACTCTCAATGAAAGGCTGAGGGAGACCACCAAGAGAGAAAAAACAAGTTGCTGTAAATGTCAGGAATGCATCAGTCTTCAGACTTAAAAAAAATAGTATAAATGTTAAAATGTCAACAGAGATTAGAGAAATTGAAATACGTATTTTTACTACTTTAGCTCTTGTGAAACAGAATAAAACTTATCACAATAGGGGCCTGGCAAAGCCTACACATATTTGTTTTGCCTTTAGAAGTATGGAATCATTTCAACATTTGTTTTTATTTTCTCCTGTTAAATATGGCTTTAACAAGTGACAGAATTTAATCCTCCATGATTCTGGAAGCATTCTTCGCTAAGAAGCAGGTTTTCCCCTCCTGATACTCTTATTTTTTAAAAATGCAGCAAAATCTACAGAAATCAGTCAATAAGTTCAAATGAAATAGAATTCAATTCAGAGTTGGTTTATGAAAACTTTTGATTGTAGTTGGACTACACAGATGAAAGTCATAAGTGACAAGATGTGATGTGAGTGACAGCGTTTGTGTAACCAATACAGCACTGGCAAGTCACAGTGAATTCTACAGTACTCAATTTTTGTTTTCCTCAATTAATAACACAAGACACTTTCAGAATTTACAGCAACCCCGATAAAATAATAAAGGAAAAAATGTCTCTATCATTCTATATCTTCACTCTCAAAAAGAAACACTTAGTATTTTGAACACAAGGAGAATAGCAATACCAGGTAAGAAGACAAAACCAAATCTAGCACATAGAAAACATCTTGCCAGCAACTTCAAGGAGCACTGAATCGTGAAGAAATGTCACAAATCCCTAGCCAAGTCTGGCCACTGTTTCATCACAATAAACTTGATGAATACCATAATAAATGGTAAATAATAGGCCCTGTTATAGTCTCTTACACCACAGGAGCAATACTCTATCAAGGAGAGATTCCAGAATCATCCATCCTGAACCAAGGATGCTGAAAGTGTGTCTTGGCTAGAGATGCAGCTGGGCCAGCAAAATGCACTACTGAAACCAAGAGTGAAAGTTAAGATGAAATTACTTACTCCAAAGGCTGGAAAAAGGAGAAAGCAGAGCTGAGGAAAGACCATGGAGATCTGCATGATTGCTTTTACGATGAGAAAGGTGGGAAGGATGAAGGTAACTGAATCACAGAATCACAGAATGTTATGAGTTGGAAGGGACCTTGAGAGATCATCTAGTCCAACCCCCTGTCAGAGCATAAGCAGACCTCATGTATAGCCTGAGATTATGTAGCCCTTCTTGTACGTTAGTCAAAAGCGTCAAGATAGATTGAGAAATTATTGCTATGCCAATGGCTGTGCCACAGTCTGAACAGCCCCAAGCCTGACAGGTGAGATTTTGAAAACTGTAATGGGAGGATACCATTCCTTTCCATGCTTTTGAGAAGTTCGAGGAAAGTTAGTAATACTGAACAGAAGACTTCTGTCAGGAGACAACTATGTTACTGCTGGCCAGAACTGCTGTCTTCTAATGGGGAGAAAGAATCACAGAACGCTGGGAGTTGGAAAGGACATCAAAAGGTCATCTAGTCCAACCCCCCCTGCCACAGCAGGATTCCCTAGACCAGGTCACAGAGGAGAGCGTCCAGACAGGTTTTGAATATCTATCCTATAGATGTCTATCCACATCCTATAACATTTCTGTTATTTGATTTGGCAGCTGGGCATGGAACAGGAACAGTCTTTCTGTTGCAGAAAAGTAACAGAAATTGACTACACTCCTGTCACAGTGCTAGGCTTTGCAATTTTCAAGAATAACATCCAGGATGAAGTACGTTTTCAATGGTATAAGACTTCCGTGTTGTGTAAAAGATACCGGGGTATTCAATATCAGGTTTGCATGGAACCAGAGTACAAGCAGTATTTTGGCAATTGTTCTAAGCTCCACCTCTGTTCTATGTCCTTGATATTAGCTATGTCTTTGGATGCTTCTATATTGATTAAAAACAACACCACACAAATAAGAGTGTCATTTTTCCCCTCCCCTTTAGATCCTATAAAGAGAGACTTCCATGAATGAGAAGTACAGTCAAATAATGTAACATGCACAATCATATATGCAATTCTTCCTCTTCTGAGTGATTGTCTGCAGCAGCACCTCGGTTTCATAATTTGCCTGAGAGAGCATACTATGATTATTTAGCCAAGAATTAAAATTGCTGTCAAGACACTGACAGTCTCCCATCACTTCTGTGTCTCTCAGCTACAATGCAATGTCATTGCTTATACTCTAAACTGCTCTACCACTTCCACATTTTTCCACTCTTAAGAAACCCTACCAAAATACCTACTTTAGTGTGGTTAGTCATGATCTCAAGCACTGTCTGTCTTACTGACCCCATAATTGGGGTTCTCCAGGCTTTCATCCTTGTAAGAATCACAGAATCACAGAATGTTAGGAGTTGGAAAGGATGTCAAAAGATCATCTAGTCCAACCCCCCTGCCACAGCAGGATTCCCTAGACCAGGTCACAGAAGAGAGCGTCCAGACAGGTTTTGAATATCTTCAGAGAAGGAGCCTCCACAACCTCTCTGGGCAATCTGTTCCGGTGCTCTGGCACCCTCACTGGGTAAACATTTCAACGTGCATTCACACGGAATCTCCCATGCCATTGCCTCTTGTCCTGTCACTGGGCCTCACCGAGAAGAGCCTGACCACATCCTCCCGACACCCACCCTTCAGATACTTAAAAACATAGATGAGGTCACCCCTTAGTCTCCTCTTCTCCAAACTAAAGAATCACCAGCAGCATCAAGAAACAGTATAATCATGCGTTGGATACAACCCAAAGAGGTGTATGTAGGCTTTATGTAAGTGTTATGGTTTGGATTAGAACAGAATTAATTCTGTTCAGTAACTGTATTTTCTAAAAGATATTCCACCACCACATACATAATACCGTTATTAGTTTTCCCCACACACACCTTGCCTGGACTGTCCCTTTAAGGAACCTGAGATTCCTGAATCAAGGACACTGCAACCTCCCCCCCCTCCCCCAGCGGGGGGGAAGCCAGGGGAATGCTGGGCTTCTCTGGGGGACTTTTGGTTTTAACTCGTAGCCACAGGGAAGCTCTCCTCTCTTCTCCCTCTGCCTGGATTTGGTTGCTGCTGGAAGCCACCTGTGCTCTCTCTCTGTGTTGGGCTGCGCATGTGAGCGGCTACTTTGGACTGTTTGTGCTGAATCCACTGGAAGCTAACACTGGGACTAGAAGCTGGCATCGGGACAGTTCAGTATTTTGGGTCCTGTATATGTTTATATTTGTCTCATTTATATCTGTTGTTATTATTAAAGCAGTTTTTAGTTTTTTAACTTCCAATCCAGTCTCTCCTTTAACTGCCGTGCGTGGGGGTTGGAAAGAGCCCTTAAACCCACCACAGTAAGGTATTCTGAAGTAATTATGGAAAATACATGAGCCCCATGAGCTGCACCAAGGTTCATGGCTGGAGCAGTCTGCCTCTATGTGCTCCCACAAGGATAGTTCATGGATCAAACCTGTCCCACCCAAAACATGCTGATGTTTCACAATGTGAGCGGGCTTCAACATTCAATCAAGAAAGTAAATGGATGTCTATCATGTGTAGTGTCACAAAGACATTGCAGATTTATCCATAGAACTTCATCAGAATTCAAGCCTCTAAAAATATTAAGCTAGTCCATAATTATAATACTGATTCAGTTCTGAAAGAATAATACTACAGAGAAAAGATTACAATCTCACGATAAGCAAAAGACTATTTCAGGAATGAAGTTTGTTTAAAATTAGACACAACATATTGTAGAAGATGTTAGGCAGATAATTATTTCAAAAGAACACAAAACCTGAGTTTCGGATTATACCTGTACAAGCTTAATATAAGTCTACAGATTACCTCATCTGAACTTGATTTAATAATTAAATGACAGAGTGTGCACATCTCATATAAAGTGAGCCATACTGATATCACATACATTCAAGCGCACGCAAAACTTTTTAAACTGCAAGTCAATCTTATGAAACTCTGTTTCTTATGTTTACATGTATACTAGAGTAATAATATTCCATTGTTATTTACACCACAAGTTAAACATTGGGGGGAAAAGACAATATAATGACATGACAGATAAATCTACAATGACCAAAAGTCCAAATATGAATTCAGTGAAGAAAAATGACTGTAGTTTCTGGGATCAGAGATAGCTTTGAATGTACAGTAGCTCATTTGTTAATGAATGCAGACTGTCTACGAAATAAGAGACCTGCTTCATTATTGCTGCCCCACAGTTACTTTAAGCCTTATTTTGTAACAGCATGGAGAGAATAAAAACTTCTTAAGCTGGTTGTCTTTCACTCTGAGATGGGATAATCTTTGAGAAACATTTTACGGTGCATCTTTTGAAGAAAAGTGCATTAGTCTTTACTGAAAAAACAGTTGGTTGACCTTGAAAATAAAGCATTCATGAGAAGTATGAGCAGAAGTTTTCATTATTCCTTAAGCCTTTCCTTCAGAGAGACAAAAAATTCCTTCCTCCATTGCAGCTCCACAATACTCAGTTGCCAGGCAACCGATCTTTTATGGTGGATCTCCATGGCAACTGATGTAAACAAAATCATAAATCCCATTACCTAGCTAAATACTAGGGCTGTGTTATAAATGGAGAAAGAATCAATCTGAAGTTTAAAGGCATAATGTAAAAGACTGACCCTGAAATTTAAAAAGCAAATTGGTGTTGCTGATATTATAATTAATATTGCTCATCTTAACATACATTCTCTTTTTTAGTTTTTCTACAAGCCATTCCAAAACATTTTTATCTTACTTTAGTAAGTACATTTTCAGCATATTAAGCTGGCTAAGGAAACCACTACACTCAACAGGTAAAACTTCAGTCATAGTTAAGACCAATACGTGTACAGAAGAATGTGCTAATGGTGCTAACATTGTTATAGTGCATTGAAAAGCCTTTAGGGTAGATAAGTCAAAGCTGAAGACAACTGGTAAACTACAGCAGCTAAGCATATAAATCCACAACTCTTCCCTGGTGGAAGGTCAAAATAGAAAGGCAGAACACAGAGTTCACTTTTGCTCCTTTTGAGCAAGCAGCGAATTCAGGCTGGCCACAGAACCAGGTTGGATCTGAACACACACTCCTGGGCTCTTCAGGAGGATGTTACAGATGGTAATACTATTGCAAAAAAAAACAGGACAAGGTGAAAACTTGAAGTGTGCAAGCAGATTCTAACATCTACTTGGACACCCAGGTCAACAAGTCATTTTAGCATCACCCTTAAAAGATAGAAACAGTGTAAGTTTTCATCTTTGAGTGGAAAAAAGGTTGCGTTTGCATTTATTTGTTCTACTTGGTCTCTATTTATTTATATTCACCACAGTATGTCACAGATAATGAACCTCTGGGAATTTTACTTTCTTAAATCCTATTTATTTCTGGTTAGGCTGTGTCTGTCAAATACCAGTTGGTGTCACAATCCCTAAGACATCTGTTTAGTTAATTACATTTTTTGTTATAATACATAGATCTACAAAGTGACTCACCCTGATTGTACTTTCATATATAATCAGCATGTACATTTTTTATTTCTGTGTATAAATAAACCATCATACATACAGACTTATTTGAATTCTTTTTTAAATCTGAACCCCCAATTGTTCTTTTCTTCAGCAGTATGCATTCAATTTACACTCCCAAGCAGGAAATAAATTATTGCACCCAAAACATACATCATACTTTTCTTATCTGCATTTATAGAGCAGATTAACTGAAAGATTTTAGAAGCAGATGTATGATTTATGATTGCATATTTCAGGTTTTTTCTTAAAATGTACGAAGAATTTAGAACTTTTGACAGCAAACTAGTAAGAGCAGCAAGTTTTGAGTATACACAAGTTATGTTAAAATACCGAGCATTCCTTGCGTTAACACCTCTAGTCTTTTAAAAGTATTATATAATATAAGCATTTAGCATGGATCCAGCAATAATAAAAGAAAAATAAACATTTGTGGACATCTTCCTTGGAACACAGTGGACTTACTCTATCCAAGTTTCTTAATTAATGGTGAAGCAAGAAAAGAAGACATACTTTGCAGCTTATATCTGACATCGTATTATAGATTTCCATAGCCAAAAATAGACAAACAGGTAGAAAAAAAGACACCAAAATCTGAGTTTCTCATTATAAACGCACAAGCTTAATTTTATGTCTACCAATTACCTCACCTGAAAAAAATGAGCATGAGTAATACACAAGTATATAGCCCAAGCTTGGGTAGTAATAGAGCAGTGTCTTTTATTGTTTTGGTGAAAAAAGCTTTGTACTGGTACAGAAGCATAAGCAGACCCCATATATAGCCTGAGATTATGTAGCCCTTATTGTATGTTAGTCAAAAGCGTCAAGATAGATTGAGAAATTATGGCTATGCCAATGGCTGTGCCACAGTCTGAACAGACCCAAGCCTGACAGGTGAGATTTTGAAAACTGTAATGGGAGGATACCATTCCTTTCCATGCTTTTGGGAAGTTCAAGGGAAGTTACTAATACTGAAGAGAAAACTTCTGTCAGGAGACAACTATGTTACTGCTGACCAGAACTGCTGTCTTCTAATGGGGAGAAAGATTCGCAGAATCACAGTATGTTAGGAGTTGGAAAGGGACCTCAAAAGATCATCTAGTCCAACATGCCTGCCACAGCAGGATTCCCTAGACCAGGTCACACAGGAGAGTGTCCGGACAGGTTTTGAATATCTTCAGAGAAGGAGCCTCCACAACCTCTCTGGGCAGTCTGTTCAAGTGCTCTGGCACCCTCACTGCAAAAAAAAAAAAAAAAAAGTTCTTGTATTCACATGGAACATTCTGTGTTTCAGTTTAGAGCCATTGCTCCTTGTCTTGGGCTTCACTGAGAAGAGCTTGACCCCATCCCGCTGACACTCACCCTTCACATATTTATAAGCATAAATGAGGTCTCCTTTTCTCAAAGCTAAAGAGACCCAGCTCCCTCAGCCTTTCCTCAGAAGGAAGATGTTCCAGCCCCCTTCACCATCTTGGTGGCTCTGTGCTGGACTCTTTCAAGCAGTTCCCTATCCTTCTTCAACTGAGGGGCCCAGAACTGGACACAAGATTGCAGATGTGTCCTCACCAGGGTAGAGTGAAGGGGGAGAAGAACCTCTNTCGTTCCCAGGTGCAAGACTCGACACTTGGCCTTCTTGAATTTCATTAAATTTCTCCCTGCCCAACTCTCCAGCCTGTCTAAGTCACGCTGAATGGCAGCACAACCCTCCGGTGCGTCAGCCACTCCACCCAGTTTAACGTCATCAGCAAACTTGCTGACAGCTCTCTCTGTTCCCTCATCCGGGTTCTTAATGAATAGATTGAAAAGTACTGGCCCCAGTACAAACTCCTGAGGGACTCCACTAGACACAGGCCTCCAACTAGACTCCATCCCATTGACCACGACTCTCTGACTTCTGTCCTTCATCCAGTTCACAATTCACCTCACTACCCAATCATCCAGACCACACTTGCTTAGTTTAGCTGCAAGGATGCTGTGGGAGATAGTGTCAATTCATTATTAAAATCAAGATAAACCACATCCACTGCTCTACCGTCATCTATCTACTTGGTTATGTCCTCATCAAAGGCTAACAGGTTGGTCAACCATTACTTCCCCTAGTAAACCCATGCTGACTGCTCCAAATGACCTCCTTATCCTTGATATGCCTAGAGACAGAGTCGAGGAGAAAGTGTTCCATCACCTTTCCAGGAATGGAGGTGAGGCTGACTGGTCTATAGTTACCTGGGTTCTCCTTCTTGCCCTTTTTGAAAACTGGACTGATGTTTGCCTTCCTCCAAACCCCAGGCACCTCTCCGGTTCCTCAGGACTTATTAAATATGATGTAGAGGGGCCTGGCAATGACTTCTGCCAGCTCCCTCAGCACCCGTGGGTGCATCCCATCAGGACCCATGGATTTATGGATATCCAGGTGGTTTAACTGCTCCCTAATCCAGTCCTCCACAACTAAGGAAAACTCCTCCATTATCCTAACATCATATGGAACATTATTTCACAGAATCACAGAATCATTATGGTTGGAAAGGACCCTCAAGATCATCTAGTCCAACCGATAGCCCTACACTACTCTTACCCCTAAATCATCCCCTGAAGAAACACATCTATCCTCTTCTCAAAAACCTCCAGGGATGGTGACTCCACCACCTCCCTGGGCAGCCTTTTCCAATGCCTGATNCCTGGGCAACCTATTCCAATATCTCACCACTCTTTCAGTGAAGAAATTCTTCCTAATATCTAATCTAAACCTATCCTGGCACAACTTAAGCCAGTTCCCTCTAGTCCTGCCACTAGTCACAAGGGAGAAGAGGCCAACACCCACATTCCTAGAATGACTTTTCAGTTAGCTGAAGAGAGCGATAAGGTGTCCCCTCAGCCTCC
>VWZX01007826.1:4041-50714 GCA_013399015.1 Galbula dea
AGTCAGATGGTACTTTATGGAAATACAGTTTCACAAGCATAGATAATAGCAATAAACATATCACAACTTATATTAGCCAAGTATTTCTTAGTGGCAAGTTGGTAGACCTTGCTTTCCTTCACATACAGTCCTTCATATTTTTACTGCCTCCTACAGTTCTGTGCCCTGGTTCTGCATCTAGATGAACTCCAGATTCTGTCCTGCTACCCGCGGAAATCTAGAAGTTAAGGAGACAAACACTAGATAGTGAAACAAATACATCTAATTAATGAACCATTCAGAACAATGCAGTAAGAGACAGACTTAGAGCAAAAAAAAAAGACATTACTTTTAAAATAATACGTTTAGTAAAATCATACTTGCACCAAACATCCTACAATTATGAGGGTATTTGAGGCAGGAGCTGTTACTATTCTTGCCAGCAGTCCAGAACTGATGATCATCTATGTTAAGACACTACCAAATGAAAGGTATCTAAGTTTTTATCCCAGTTTTTATATTTGCATAACATGGTAATAATACTAGAAAAGTTTCTTGCAGAGAACTAAGCATCATACTTTGTAGAAGTATGACACAGGGTTTCTCACTCAATTATCAGCATTTAGTGAAATTGCATTAAATATTTTAAGCGTCTAAGACAATATTTTAATACACAGGTAGAACAGACTAGATGATCACTCTACAGATTTTCCATGAAGAGCTGGGCATCTGTAAAACTCCTTTTAAAAAGTTTCCAGTAGTTGTCTCCCTGGAATTCTGACTACTAACTGTGGATCTACAACAAGGAAGGTAGCAAGAAGATTATAGTAAAATCCTATGCCAGGTATACTCAGTTTAAACAAAAGATATATACAAAATCATAACAGAAAATAATGACATCTTCTGTAGGCTTTTTCCTCATTAAACATTTGACAAATAATACATTTTCTTGTTGAAAGATTTGAGGTTAGCTGTGGTTTGAGGTTATGCAAAAGCAGAAGCAACGTGTATTAGAAGTTGTTCAAACAACAGTGAAGTAAGTGTTGGTACTGTGAAGATATATACACATACTTTATGTGCAGTAAACAGCCTTGGAAAATTAAGTAAACATAGTGATTTAATGATTTCTATAGTTAGACATGTGTTGGTTTTTTTCTTAAAATACTGCATACATGAGTAGATGGAGAAACCAATCTCAATTGTAATCACTTCTATCATAAAATAATGATAAAACTAACTTAAAACCAAGGCCATTTGAGTGTCAGGTGAAAAAAAAAACCAAACAACCAAACAAAAAACCCTATTAAAAAACCCACAAAGCAACAAAAAAACCCGCACAAAAAAAACTCAACCAAAAAAAAACTAAAATAAAAACCCAAACAAAAAAAACCCAACCAAAATCCATGTAAATACAGTAATTTTTAGTTGGAATAATAGGAAAATGAGGGTCACAGAATCACAGAATGGTAGGGCTTGGAAGGGACCTCTGGGGATCACCTAGTCCAACCCTCCTGCTAGAACAGATTCACCTAAATCAGATTGGCCAGGAATGCATCCAGGCAGGTTTTGAAAGTCTCCAGAGAAGGAGACTCCACAACCTCTCTGGGCAGTCTGTTCCAGTGTTCTACTACCCTCAAAGGAAAGAACTGCTTCCTTATGTTTAGATGGAATGTTCCGTGTTCTAGTTTGTGCCCATTGTCCCTTGTCCAATCACAGGGCATCACGGACACCCTGTTGACACCTGATATTGAGAAGTATTGTTAAGATCCTCTGTGTCTTCTCCAGTCTAAAGAACCCCAGGTCTTTCAGCCTCTACTCAGAAGAGACATCACAGAACCACAGAATGTTTGGAATTGGAAGGGACCTCGAAAGATCATCTAGTCCAACCCCCCTGACACAGCAGCATTCCCTGGACCAGGTCACACAGAAGCATGTCCAGATGGGTTTTGAATATCTCCAGAGAAGGAGACTCCACAATCTCTCTGGGCAGTCTCTTCCAGTACTCTGGCACCTGAATTGGGAAAAAGTTCTTCTTGTACTCACAGCGAACCTCCTATGCTTCAGCTTACAACCGTTGCCCCTTGTCTTGTCACTGGGCTTCACTGAGAAGAGCCTGACCCCATCCTCCTGACACTCACCCTTCACATATTTAAAAGCACCCTCAGCATCTTTGTAGCCTCTGCTGGACTCCCTCCAGTAGTTCTGTCTTTCTTGAACTGAGGAGCCTAGAATTGGGCACAATATTCCAGATGTGGCCTCGCTAGGGCAGAGTGATAATCTCCTTCAACCCGCTGTTCACACTCTCCTTAATGCATCCCAGGATACCATTGGACTTCTTGGCCACAAAAGCACACTGCTGGCTCATTGTGAGCTTTTTCACTAGAGCTTCCAAAGCCTTCTCTGTGGACCAGCTTTCCAGCAGGTCAACCTCTAACCTGTATGGTTGCATGGGGTTACTTCTCCCAAAGTGCAGGACTCTACACCACCAAAATTTATTGTATACAAATACTTGTAGAACCTTTCTTTTTTTTTATTTAAAAAATTCTCCAGTGCAGTTCCTCTGCAGATAATATAATTACAAAAATCTGATGCTTTCAAGACTACAACCAGAATTTCACCCAAGCTATTAAGACTCATTACAGTAATTCTGTACTTTAACTAAGCATTATTCTTCACTCTTAACTGTATTTGCTCTACTAACACAATATGGTTGATTCCTGCCTTGAATATCACGTAGTTTAAAAAACAAAACAAAACAAAACAAAACAACAACAAAAAACCCACAATGACCAAAACCAAACAAAGAAAAAACCCCCACTTTAACAGTTTCAACTTTTTACTGTAACACGTGTTAGTTATCATCAGCTCTTGTGAATGCCAATGAGCTAATTAAAATTGTGTAATCTCCAGAGTCCCCTCAGGAGCAGAGAATATAGCAGATGCCATGCTACTACAGCATGGCAAAGACTGCTTTATGGGTATGTCTCTGTGGTTGACTGTAAATGGTATCAGTGCTGCATGTCAGAGAAAATAGTTATTTAAATTAAATATTTTGTCAGCAATATTCTATTCACAGCAGGAATGCACTGTGCAACTCAGCAGCAACAGCTACAGAAGGGATTTAAATATAAAGCTCTAGGGATGGGAGTGTTACAGCAGTACTAATAATAACTATGTACAATAAAGGAAATTCTTGTGGATGGTGATCTTCCAGTCAGAAAGTGCCAGCACCTATAAAACAGAATGCTATTGACTGTTGCATTTTTTCACTCTGCCCTTGCTTCTGTTGAATGCACATCCGTATCAAGGATAAATAAATTTATATTAATCCAGACACCATTCATATAATTCAAATGCCACATAATTCATATAATTCAGAAGTAGCATAAAAAGGGATGTCAAGGGCACTGGTTTTTACTATGATCTTTCCTGTACTCTGCAGATACAGTAAAAATTTAGGATTGAACGGGATAAATGACAAGATTTCTAAATGCCATTTTCATAGATGATGTTAAAACTAAGTTTGACAAGGTGATATCTTTAATAGTACTCAACATATGGATGCACTAGAGTAACCTTCCACTAAAAATTAAACTGAAAGTTAAAAAAATATAGGCCGCATTCCATTGTGGTCTGAGTTCACTGGATTCAGTCATGTTGTATTAGGAAGAAATATTGATCTCGTTTCAAGATAGAAGGACAAAATAATTCACAAATTCCTGTTAAAAATAAATCTAACCTGTACTTTATAAAAACAGGAAAATACCATGGCCTTGAGGTAAACTCTGTATAGTTGCATGTAGAATACAGAATATAGGGCATAGAGCACTTACAGCTTCCTATCTCCTAAATTCACACTCAAATACAGACTTAAAATGCAGCCATGGTAAAGTTCTACATCCAGGAATATGCAGAACCTTCCTGGCCCAGTGTTACTGATATGGCCATTGAAAACAGTTGCTGTTTTTTAATAAATTTGAACCTAATTCTTACTAGGTGTTTTTTTTTTTTAATCTATCATTAAGAAAATCACAAACACCTCAAGGTTCTGAGGATTCTTACTGATCACTGATTTTATACATAAATATTTTTCTGAATTTCCCAGAATGTCAGTTCTTTGAAAATTATAATGAAAGGATAAACCAAAGTGGACCTTTGTTTTAGTATATATTTACTTTTATTTTGAGAAATTTCTGAAACCAGACTTGTTTCATAATGTATTTTCCATTAATCTTTTTATTTCCTAATCATTGTCATGGCCAACTAGTATCAGATTTACTCAATGCATACTGTGCAAGTCTGACACTTTATTTGTGTCATAAATTGTGATAAGTTCTGCTCTTTCTGCTTTAGGTTTTGCAGGTATTTCATTAGCTGCTTTGATATAACCTATACAGTGTAACTTAATTTGTTTATAGTACTGAAGTAGTGTTAACTATTTTTATACTACCCCATTTAACTATTTTGTTGACTGTGATGGAACCTAATGGTTCCAAAGTAAATCTGTCATATACATTGCTGAGAAAACCTGGAAGACTGCATGGGCTGTACATATTCTTCCAGAATATCCAACACCAAAATAAATACATGGTTTCCTAAACCTCAGTTCATAAACAATTTTTTTTAAGGTAATATAAATATCTGAAAAATTCAGCCTAGTGCTGTGTTTATGTATTATTTACCATGAGCTAGATATTGAGGAAACATACACATCACCTTGTCTTTAAAATAAACTTGTTAGGAAGACTGAGTCCATCTACCCTTCATAGCAACAAAACAAAATTGCAGCTATTCTAGATAGACACCATTGTAAAAGACACCTTTGTGCATCTATTGTTTTCAATTCACATTAGCTAAATTAAAACAATCATAAGCCATCCTTATGGAAGCATTTTTTCTGAAGACTCAAGAAAAAACTTCACATATAATGCCCAGCCATACAGTTGAGGTAAAAAAAAAAATCTTTTAGCTTACTATGGTATTATTTTTTGTATTGAACATGAAATCTTAATGTGTATACATGCAAATTTTTATGGATACAACCAGTTATGGTACTGTTGTTTGAAAAATATTCCTTTTTTGTATTTCATACTGTATACATTCTTGTTTTGAAGTATATGTAAAACAACAGCAGAAACCCAAATTTTATTATAAGGAATTAAATTTCCTTCCTAAAACTTAACTATCCTCTGAGCTTTGCAAAAAAATAACCAAAAATAGTAAGGATTGAAAGACTAGCAGACACCATCCTCCCACCCAGCTAAATACATGGCTAAAAGGACAGATATATTTTGAAACACAAAGCAAGACAAACAGAAAAAATCCATAAAAAGACAGAATCATCTACTTGACATATTTTTCCTTTTTGGCTCATGAGAAGCCTTGTGCTGTCTTAGCAACCCTAAAGGACCATTGTGTTACTTATGTGGGTAGCTGCAAAACAAACCAGCTTAGTTTCATAATTTTGTAGGTTACCACACTGCTGTTTTCAGTAGCCATTTTGCCGTCTATTAGTTCTGAAACTATTTCCAATAATCTCATTTGGGAGTCCGAACACTTGCAGGCCATATCAAAAGCAAAGTCTGTTTCAAGTAAGAATCAATTACTCTTTATTAAACAGTATTTCTTTACAAAAGCACACTTGGTATGGTATCCTGTTAATTTTGAAGCAGATTGTAGGCAAAACAAGAAATCTTACAGACTAAAATGGCCTTGGATTTACTTCTGCCCTGATATGATATTTGCTACAAGCAATACACAGAGATAGTCTGGTTTTTAAAGAAGTTACTGTTGACGAGTGATTTTATATTATGGATCCATACTTCTTATTTTAGATTTTCCATTTATTTCTGCAACCTTAGAGGCAAATTTTGACTCTTCATTCATTCCTGAAGAGGCTATTTCACTTGCAGAGAGAAGTTCTGGGGAAGAGCCTGAAGAAGTGCATACCTTAGACTGTATGTAGCCTATGAAGACAGGCTCTGCAGAGCACAGACATGCTGTGGTACGCTTCTAACAGGGACAGGAAGAGCCACAGAAGTACTGCCACTACACAAATGGTGTGCATGCCCTGTTGTGACAAGGCTTGCAGACCACTACTTCAGCCACTGATGATGCCAAGAATTTAGGCTGTGCAGACAGTGGGAAGACAACAGGCTGCACTAAAGGTAAGAACACAAGGTCCTGCCTGAGACAACTTATAATCAAAAAGCTGCAGATGACCAGCCATAACTGGGAGTAAACCAACAAACCACAGATATTATAAAATTCAATTTACCTTAGATTTATTTAGCAAAGACTGCAAATGGGCAGCACATTTAGAATAGAAATACATGGTTTCCTTTTTTTGCTACATAAAAAACTGATGGATTTGAGCAGTCTCCACTCTAAATAATAAGTGGAACCAGGGAATCAAACTTTTTATATGTTATAAGTCTACAACAACAACAAAGAAACACACACCAAACCAAAACCAAAACCAAACACAAACAAACAAACAAAAACCACACAAAAAAACCCAACAACAAAAAAACAGACCCACTTGACATGCCTGTTGCTGTTCAGCCATACTTCTAGCTTCCTTTTCACTGCTGAATAAGTAAAGCATTTGTTTGATATTTCCTCAAACTGACAATATTTACAAATAAGCAGATGAACAATGCTTAGAACGCTCCATTCTCATTTGAATGTAAATAGCAGGTGTTCTTTCAATAGAAATGGAGAGGAAAAGAGAAAAAGGATAGAGGCAAAATGTGGACTTGCTCTTTTTGTGTGTCCCACTGACTTGCTTTTACCCCCTCTGACCTTCACTCCTAAATAATTGCTTTCTTATTACTTTCCACTTCAATTTATTTCATCATTCATAAGCATTCTGTGTTGCTGTTCTCTATTTTCCACCCTGTTTCTTAATGTTAGTTTCTTCTTTTCTCATATTTCATTTCTTCCTCACTTCATTTCTTATCCTTTATTTCTCCTTACTTCTTCATTAGCCTTACCTTTTAAAGCTGTAAAAAAAAATCTAGAATATTTAATAGCACAGATACTGCTGTCATTAAATTACTTCTCTAGTGCTCTGTTGGAAAGAGCATTTCCAGTAACTGAATGTTAAGAAATGTTGCTTCCAGCAGCACTGAATTTGAAAAGTGGGAAAGATGCCAAAGTAGTGGCAAATACAGTGGAACAAAGCATCAGTCTCATGAATTGACAAATAAACCTCCACGAAATGACAAAATCTTTCCTAAGACTGGGTAAGATTGTGAAAGCAGAAGCTTTTACCTCCTGCAGGAATATTTATAAGTTAGTATTTCTTTTCAAACTGATATATTTTTGTAATTCCCAAAAGTCACAGAAGAACAGATTTGAAAAGGACTTTGAGGAGTCTATAATCCAATAACCCTTCCAAGGGGTAATTAACAACATGTGTAATTACTTTATTGTCTATGCTTTTCTTAAAAACCTTCAATTAAAGTCTCCCGTGTAAAAATAATCCAGCCCTCACTATTCTTAACATTTAAAAGAATTTTCAATCTAACCTGAATACTCTTGCTGAAATTTATTATATAGTTCTATGGTACCATTAAAAAATATATACATATATATATATAAAATTCATTTCCTTATGCTGTAACAGTACATGTACTGGAGAACTGCTGTTTTCCCTCAGTCATCGACTTCCATTACTTTCAGTCACAGAATCACAGAATCACAGAATATCCCGAGTTGGAAGGGACCCACAAGGATCATCGGCTAGAACTCCTATTTAGGCACAGGACAACCCAAAGTCACACTATGTGCCTAAGCGCATTGTCCAAATGCTTCTTAAACTCCATGAGAGTTGNGTTGAGGTGCTTCTTAAACTCCATGAGAGTTGGTGCCATGACAGCCTCTCTGGAGAGCCTGTTCCAATGCTCCACCACTCTCTGGGTAAAGAACCACTTCCTAACATTCAACCTGAATTTCCCCTGGCACAGCTTCATGCTGTTCCTATTGCTGGTCACCAGAGAGAAGAGGTCAGCACCCACCCCTCCCTCTCTGATGAGGAAGTTATAAACCACAGTGAGGTCTCCCCCCAGTATCCTCTTCTCCAGGTTGAACAGACCAAGTGATTTCAGCCTTTCCTCAGAAGTCTTCCCCTTCATACCTTTCACCCTCTTTGTGGCCCTCCTCTGGACGATCTCCAACAATTTCATGTCCCTCTTCCATTGTGGTGCCCAAAGCTGCACACAATAGTCCACGTGAGACTGCACCAGTGCCGAGTAAAGTGGGACTTGATCATCTAGCAATGGAGTGATTGACGCACCCCAGAACCCTGTTGGCCCTTTTGGCTGCTACTGCACACTGCTGACTCATATTCAACTTATCATCAATCAAAACTCTCAGACCCCTTTCTGCAGTGCTACTTTCCAGCCTCTCATTCCCCAGCTGCTAGGTTGTTTTCGGGTTGCTCCTACCCAAAAGCAGAACTTACCACTTGCCCTTGTTAAACTTCATATGATTTGTTTCTACAAAGTCTCTATGGAGTTTATGTTGTCTAGCCCATCTTACATTTTTTTTCTCCCTCCCCCTTCTTTCCAGGTGTCACGAGCCGGTCTGGGACCGGAGCAGGGTTTGATTCATATTCTCGGGAACAGAATAAAGACTCAAAATGGAGTCACGTGCCAGACAGTTTATTTGCCCGACAACAGCTTTGCAAAGGTGAAAGAGAGAGAGAGAGAAAGAGAGAGAGAGAAAGCAGTTACAATAGTTACCACCACGGGCCCAGGTCAGTTAAAGGCACTGTTCAGTGTTTCTTCCTGCGGGAATAGGGGTCTCGCTCCTCCACAGATCATGTCCTTCGTGTCCGTGTCGTGCCCATAAATCGAGTGCGTGGCGGTGTCTGTCTCTCTGAGTGTGTGTGCCCCCCAAAGTGTGTCTTTCTCACCTTTCTATAGGGCCAAACATTACACATTCATTGTATTTCCCAACCTGTCTATGCATATGCATTATCTGTCCCCGCTTCACATGCAAATGAGGGCTCTGCCCCTTTGAGCAAGCGCAGTGTCTCACGGTAGTGGTTGTCAGGGGTTGTGAGGATGAAGTAAGTCATCTTCAGGATGAAGTAAGACGTCTTCCTCCTGACTGAACTTTTGAACTCAGTCCTTTGCGCACACTCAGTGGTCCCTTGGTCCTCATCCAGGCAGCGGGCCCAGTCCTAGCTGGTTTGCAAACTGCAACATCGTGGCCTTGATAAGGCCGTCACATAAATCTTCTCCTCCCGTTAGTGATAAAGCTGAAGAAGAAAACCTGTTCTTGTCCCCTACACATGCCTATCAGCAACCTTCACAGTTCTCACAAGTAACCCCCACCATGGTCTGCAGCTGTCCAGAAGCCACAGTGATGGTAGGTTTACCTTTGGCCATGTTGAGACATTAGTCCCTTCAGACACAGTCTCTTACACCAGGTGACCCATACTGCTTAAATGCAAGGCACCACCCTGGATAGGTCTTTAGCAACTAGTAAAACCAAGATTGAGCTAATAGGAAGTGAAGTATTATTTCATGTATCTTGTTAGCTGTAATGCTGATTTTACCCCCTGCTATGACAGGGATTTTTCTCATTAATAGCTTCAGCTTCGTGTCAACAACAAAAAAGCCTAGATCCCGTTCTGCAGAGTATTACCTACCCCAATGTTACTTTTGTAGGGTGGACAATGTCTACAGAAGTGCATTATCTTACACATTCCCTCGCATAATTTCACAACATTTTTAAAGATAGAATCTGTGATTTGTCAGGATCACAATGAATTCTCATCTGCCTAAGTTCCAGCAGCTACCCTTTTCACAGTCACATAATCAAATCTAATAATCATATTCCTAATATCATCATCTGAGAGATATGAGACACGCTGCACAAAGCTGGACTCTAAGCAGGCCTCTGCAGAATGCCACTCATGTCAAGCCCATGTTAGCAGTAACCCATTGAGCTTTGAGCTGTTCTTCAAACAATCTTGTCCTCCTTCAGCATTGGCATTCCCCAGGAAGAACAGGAATAAATAGTATACGGGCAGATATGAATCCACTGTGTGTGTGGTGTGTCTATATATACACATATATATGTATGCAGCATAAATTGCACAGGATTTCTCCAGTCCCTAGTGGTTTCTCATAGTGAACAAAGACAGGACAAGGGATCTGACCCTTTGAATCTACCATGTAGTGTAGACAATGTCTATGTATGATTTTTTTATATGATATTTAAAGCTCATTTGTATAATAAATCTTCCTATCTCATCCTGAGTTTAAGCCTGTGCAAGTTAGGTTTTGAATTACAAAACTGTTCTTTGACTAGAAGATCAA
Organism: Galbula dea; assembly: GCA_013399015.1. Taxonomy (NCBI): domain Eukaryota; kingdom Metazoa; phylum Chordata; class Aves; order Piciformes; family Galbulidae; genus Galbula; species Galbula dea. The sequence continues at coordinate 14,355 of VWZX01007826.1, forward strand.
AAAGAAGATGAAAACAGATCAATTAAAAAAAACATGTGGCATAAATCAAGAAGAAATTAAAACAAAGAAACAACAGGAAAAAAAAAAAACAGAAATAAAAGAACGAAAGTAAAAATCCATGAAACAATATTGAAACCAAGCACTTATTTCTTTTCCTCTGTATACAATAATTCAGTCCTATATTTTTAGGAGAATGGTCATACATTCTCAAATCTTTAGTTCTTTACTGGCAGTACAACAGTCTCATGCTGGATTTTAAAAATGTATTTCAAAGTAAGGATGCGGTATATCTTTCCAAATCTCTGCAGGTCCTCCCACATGCTATGTCCTTTTTTAATGTAAGTAAGATTCATTAAAACATTGTCAGATACATTGGTCTTGGTGAATATGTTTCCATGAGTCCACCCTTTTCAGAGTTTATGATTGTGTTTGATTATTTTTTGACGCTTACAAAGATATTTATTCTATTATCATGCAAAGCCCAAGTAAGAATTATTTTAAAGGGTTCTTATTCCTTCTGTCATATGCAAAGCAGAAAAGATGACAAAGAATTAGAGGAGATTGAATTTGCTAGCAAGAGTCTTCATCCTGATGTTTCTCAAGTTCCAAGCAATGCAGCTACTTCCACAAGGAGAGGCTACTTCTGAGTCTCTTCATTGCCTCTATAACCAATCAACAAGGCAAAACTGCAAGCCTAGAGCAGCAAACCAGCACACCACCACCGCAATAAGAATTACCAAACTTTCTGCACAGGTAAAGACAGAAAATTAAAGCAATCTTCAAATCACTACAGTTTGCAGAATTGTGCACATAATAAAAAGACAAAACTGGAAATCCTGGGCCAGGATTTCTGAGAAGCCACCACTCTTACATTCTAAAATACCAGGGGAAAAAAAATGTCTTTCATATGCTTTTTTTTTTTTGGGTTGATTTACATACTCTTAAATTCCCTGGTTTATTCAGTTCTAGTTTCCCTTAAAACTATCTGTTCTTTCAGTGGGTCTCTGGAATAACATCATGCAGCACCATCATTCTTATTTCTTTTCTAGATTTAAAAAAAGAAGGTAATGTAATATATAAAGGTCAGGAAATGAAAAAAATAAAAGGAAGGACCTCATTACTTGAGGACCTGACACAGGTACAGCCAGATTCTCAAACGTGCACAGCATTCGTCAAGGACAATTATAGTTTTTGCTTTGTCTTAAGTTGAAAATTATATCCATGAAATCGGAAAAAAATAATTTAGTGGATTGATGAGCTGTTGATAACTGATTAAGGACAAGTACAACAAATGCACTTGACAGGATAATGGATTGATTTCAGGGCAGTTACTCATAGCAGCGTGGCTAAGAAGTTTGTAAGGCAGAATAAGAGCTTAGGTTTCCTCACTAAAATAACCAATATTTCGATTCAACCCACACTGCATTTTCATGTGAAAATGAACTGTGCTGCACTTGCCATGCATCAAAAGTAGATTAAGTCATTGTTTGTGGTCTGCTATAACAACACTTACTTGGAAACCACATATTCTTCTATGTGATTTAAGCTTTCATTTAAAGAAAAAAAGAAAATGTGGTTATTAAAATAATCTTTCAAATGTGAAAGTGTATTAAAACTGCAGGGTAACAGTCCAGATGATATCTCTTAAGAGGATGTCATCCATTTCTGTTCCTTTCAATAAAACATTAAATCCAAACTGAAATAATGATCTTTTCAAAAATCTCTTCCCATCATTTAATAGAAATGTGCAACAACAAAATAACTGAAATTGAAGTCAAAGTTTGCTCTTTAAGACTACAATATTTCTTCCAAAAATGTAGCTAATGAATAGCTATCAGGTCAGGCAGAAGAGTGGAGATATGAAGAAGCCTATAAAGGCTTTTTCACAAAAGCTAAATTCAGATGGCAAACAGATGAGCTTTCAAAGTACTGGTGCCTCCAATGAGTTCAATAATTTTGAGTTGTATTCTCTTCTTCTTGTAACATGAACAGAATTTTGTCAAACTGACTAAGCCTAAGTGTCCAGTTTGATTTAGTTTCCAGATTTTCATTAGGTCACCAGCTCCAAGACTTATATTTGGATTATTCCAATATTATTATTACACAACAGAATAATTCTTGTGCTAGATTTACATTAGATACAGTACTGTAGTTTTAATATCTTCAACTTTCTTTTGAAATCAGAACATATTTGTCTTCTCAAAATGTTGTTGGACTTTTGCTTTTTAGACTCTCAGAAGAAAACTGACAAATTATTACAAAATAGTCTTTATAAAAATGTGCACAAACAGCTACTGACTAGAGAGATTCTTCTTGTTGATATAGTTTATGCTGCTTGCTATTCCATTTCTGGCCACCTGATTGAATTGACGAGGAGACAGTATAGAAACAAGGGCAAATGATTTCTCATACTGACTAAAACAGAAATTTTGTATAGAACTTTCATTTCTAATAACTACTGGACATGATAAAGACTACAAATTTTGCCATCTCTTCCACTTCTCTAAAGCATATGACTTTTTAAAACATTCCTGATAATGTATTGGAGGCCCTTTGTATAGGTCCAAACGTTTTTCCTATAGGAGTAAGGGGAATGAAGATTATTTGGTTTCAGTATTTATGCATTATTCTCAGATTCTCAGAAGTCTATAATTGGTTCTTTGAATTAAGCTTATGTTGCCTGAATACACAGAGGACTACAATTTATACATTTAATATAAAACAAAAAAGGCTCCATACTTCTCTTATGGACCCAAAAAGCAGTTTTCAAACCACCGTATGCCAAACACTCCATTTTCTAAGTAGCAAAGCACTGATACATCTATAGACATTAATTTCTTAAACATCCATTTGGCTAGAGCTGTATTCTCTCAATCCTTTGCCTTAGAGCTCCTCACAAATCCATGATGTTTCCTTTTCTATCGCTGTTCCTATTCTACTTTTAATAATAGTAATGTTTTACTTAAAGAGTTTAATCTTCACCATTCCATAAATATTGTACGGATTTATAAGGTATCAGATTTTCTTCTAATATTTTACTGCCCAGTCATTCATGAAATTTGTCATGGGACTTGTGATTCGTAAGGAATTTAATATCATAAAACTTAGCTTTTAATTTTTAGTTCTTATAAGTATTTTTTAATTATTTCAGGTTTTGTTTATTATAACCATAATATTTCTTGGCTTTTTAACCAATATTTACAAGAAGATTTATGAGTAGTCTTCTATATCTTCCATTCATTGCGTGACTTTGTTTATATGCCAGGGTTTCTACCCACCAAAAATAACACTGTTAAAGCAAATTTCCTTGTATTTATTGCAATCATTCTGTATTCTATTAACTACACTCGAGCTAAAAGTAAATTATTCCATTGATACTTTCATAATGAGAAACTGATGTTAACCTGGTTCTTTTCATAAGTAATTCTTAATTTCTGCAGTTTAAAGATTTGTTATGCTAATATTTGGGGGGGCGTTGCTTTGTTTTGTTTTTAAAGCAGGCATTTGGGGTTATTTTCTTGTAATAACAGAAGTGCTGATGGCATTAGCATTAAAAAACATTTATTCATAGAGGTGAATTTTCTTAGATTTCCTTGTCCTTAAAGCTAATATTTGGTTGGGCAAACCTGAAACAGTTATCTAGCTACCTGAATGCTCCCACAGTTTTTTCCATATAAATTCACATTGGAATTACATATCTAAATACATATTGTAAAGGAAAGAGAGAAGGTAGGGGCATACTCTGTTTCATCTGATGTAGGATTTATTTCATTCTCTCATTTAAGGAATACAATAGTTTTTAAGTGTCAAAAATCTCACTGCAATAATCTCTAGCATCCTCAGGGCATGACTAAAGTGTCACAGTCTTTTAAAACAGTTACAGAGAAGGCAAGTAAAGCAGACTAAGCCTTTTTGACATTTTTGCTAGCTTAAGCATGTTGCATTCCTAACCCTAAGCAACATGCCTATACTGGGCTAACAGCTACAGACAGACTCACTAATGACTGCATTTTTAAAAAACTTACAGAGACTGCTAGCAAAATAAGCCTCTTACTCAGCATCATCACTGCTAAAACATTGTGTGGACATCAGTTTCCTAAGTAAAGACAGAAATTGTCGAGATTAACACATAGAAAAGTATTCCTATTTTCTTTACAATCTCATTTAGTATATTGCTAGCCTTTGTTGAACTGTGGCTATAAATTTGATAGGGCAGATATGCCATTTTTTGCTCTGAGGGGTATATCAGTAAATAATTTTTAGATATTTTTTAAAAGACTCAATTTCTGCATTAGGGGTCAAAATGCTGCACTGACTTCTTAAGAGAGTAAGCACAATGTATTTCTGTATCTTGGTACTGTACTAGTTGACACTAAAAATGTACTAAGGTGCAATTTTTCCTACAAAATTATTTGATTTGGTAAGCCTGCCCTGAGCACAGGCAGAGGAGAAGGAGCACAGGGACGTGCCACCTCTGGAGGATCTGTGAACTCACAGAATCACAGAATCGCAGAATTAGGAGTTGGAAGGGACCTCGAAAGATCATCTAGTCTAACACCCCTGCCACAGCAGCATTCCCTAGACCAGGTCACACAGAAGCGCATCCAGACAGGTTTTGAATCTGGAGTCTCCAGGGAAGGAGACTCCACAACCTCTGTGGGCAGTCTGTGCCAGTGTTCCAGTGCACCCTCACTGGGAAAAAATTTCTACGTGTGTTCACACAGAACCTCCTTATGCTTCAGCTTACCACCTTTTACAGTTGCTCCTTGTCTTGTCACTGGGCTTCACTGAGAAGAGTCTGACCCCATCTTCCTGACACTCATCCTTCACATATTTAAAGGCATGGCTGAGGTCATCCCTTAGTCTCCTCTTCTCCAAGCTCAAGAGATCCANTTCTCTAAGTCTTGCTGAATGGCAGCACAAACCTCCGGTGTGTCAGCCACTCCACCCACTTTAGTGTCATCAGCAAACTTGCTGACAGAACACTGTTCCCTCATACTTGTCATTAATGAATATATTGAAAAGCACTGGTCCCAGTACCAAGCCCTGAGTGACTCCACTAGACACAGGCCTCCAACTAGACATTGATCACCACTCTCTGACTTCTGTCCTTTAACCAGTTCACAATCCACTTCACTACCCAATCAGCCAGACCACACTTCCCCAGTTTAGTTTCAAACTTCCTCAGTTGAGTTTCAATATAGGGAGGCTAACACCTTGGATATATAAAAGACCTATTTATGGGATCAGGCCAAAATTGCACCTCCTGTACCATTCCTTTCCCTAGCTTCCCAGACTGTAGAAAGTTACTAATAAAAGAAGAAATGGCCATTGAAGCTGTGATCCTTTTTTTCCCCTCCAAAGACGTCTCCTCAGATTTCTCAGCTAAGCAGAGTCACTTTTATAACTTATCTGGTCTATTACAATCTAGACATCCTTTGGAAATATTGCCAGAGTCCGATGAACAGAGAAATAAATGGATTAGACAAAGACTACAACAAAATGGAACAAGAAAGACTCCCAAGTAAAAAGCTAACCTCAGGTTTTGGGTTTTTTTAAATTGCAATACAAGCTACATATTGCAAAGTCTGCATATTTACTTTTGTTTCATTGGGAGCTGTGGAGCTGCCAAAGAATTAGACTACCGAATGGGCCACATACTCTCTGAACTTATTTCAAGGTCATCCACCCGTGATGCCTTGGGGAGGAGCAACAAGCCCTGCTTGTTGCAGCACATTAAACATCAAGAGATGAAGCTAGAATAAAGCCACTTGTGATAGGGAGTCAAGTTCATACAAGAGGGAAGAATCATGTCTCACTCTTTTCAGGCATGCATTGCAACCTGTATACCTCTGTGTTATCAAGAGAGCATTTTGTTTCCTGAAGATATATGTCTTGAAACTGGATTTTACTGCTCCTACTGACCACCCTGTGACAGCATTTGGTGGCTTATCTTGGAGGCCTTCCATCCAACTTGAACTGGGATGCCTACAAAAATCATTGTTTCTTGTGCATTCCAGACTGACTTATTCTCTATCACTCCTGCTTCTCCAACATAATCCTGGGGTTCCATCAAAGTCATCATGTTCCATGATGATTTCAGAGGTCAGCTGGAAAAATTCTGAAAACATGCAGTCTTATAAATTACATAAAAAATCATCAAATCCACTTCTGACCCTGGACATACTGAAGACAGAAACAATAAAGAGGGAATAGACTGCAGGTCACTGGGGCTTTAAAATTGTTCCAGTAATTGGCTGAAGGGCAAAACTCAGCTGTGATTCAGCTTTATACACGGCAGATGTATCACCAGGAACTAAATTCTAACCTTTTTTAAAAAAAGTCACTGGGACTTCGAGCCTTGACTTCAAAGGACCAGAACTTCAGGTAAGATAGGTAATGTACAAGCAAACATGCTGTACTCTTTGAATAAATTTACTGTTACTGTTGTTATTATTAGCATTGTTTCATTGTTGACCAGCCCCATGTATCAGTATAGGTTGGAGAGCAGTGAAGGGGAAAGGGACCTGGGGGTCCTGTTGAATGGAAGAATAGCCATGAGGCAGCAATGTGCTCTTGCGGCCAGGAGGGCCAATGGAATTCTGGGGTGTATTAGAAGGGGGGTGGTTAGCAGGTCAAGAGAGGTTCTTCTCCCCCTTTACCCTGGTGAGGCCACGTCTGGAATATTGTATCCAGTTCTGGGCCCCTCAGGTGAAGGATAAGGAACTGCTGGAAAGAGTCCAGCACATAGCCACAAAGATGATGAAGGGAGTGCAACATCTTCCTTATGAGGAAAGGCTGATGGAGATGGGTGTCTTTAGCTTGGAGGAGTCTGAGGGGTGACCTCAGCCATGCCTTTAAATATGTGAAGGATGAGTGTCAGGAAGATGGGGTCAGACTCTTCTCAGTGAAGCCCAGTGACAAGACAAGGAGCAACTGTAAAAGGTGGTAAGCTGAAGCATAGGAGGTTCTGTGTGAACACACGTAGAAATTTTTTCCCAGTGAGGGTGCACTGGAACACTGGCACAGACCGCCCACACAGGTTGTGGAGTCTTCTTCTCCGGAGGTATTCAAAACCTGTCTGGATGCGCTTCTGTGTGACCTGGTCTAGGGAATCCTGCTCTAGCAAGACTAGTTGGACTAGATGATCTTTCGAGGTCCCTTCCAAATCCTAACATTCTGTGATTCTGTGACACTGTGGTCACGACCACACAGTACTGGATGGTGTGTTGCCCAAGGCCTGGGGGCACTGAGAGCTTTGTGAATTGCAACTGCGCTTTCATGGGAAGCACAGAAGAAACTATTTCCTCCATCGATAATTATTTCATCTTTTCTACAATAAACAAATAAAATCTACAGTTTCATCACACCCTCCAAACATTTTTTTTTAGAGCCCCAAAATGACATTGTGTTTAGTGAAAGAAAGCAAACTCGAGCAGGAAACCAAGTCTTTGTTAAATAGAAAAATCTTTTTCTAACTAATGTTCTTGAGGACTAGTACCAACCTCCACAACAGCTGGACAGCCTAGATGCTAACGCGCGCAGAACAACCCCACGACCGCCAACCCGAAGCAAAGTCTCTGCGTATCTCCTCCTCGGGAACGGCGGGCGGGCTCGGGGTGGTGGGGAGGTAAGGCCCTGCGTGGGGGTGGTGTCTGCTGCCACCGCTCACGCCCTGTGGGGGCGGCACGCTTTGACGGCGTCAGCTCACCGCGGCCCCACTGGCCCTTCCGAGCGGTTCCTGGCGAGGCGCGCTGCAAGGCGGGCTCCGCTGCCAAGGAGCATCGGGCAGGTTTCGGCAGCCGCTGGATGGGAGCTGTTCTCCGTCGGGCACGGCCACGCTTGCCCCCCCGCCGGCCGTTGGGAGGAGGACGGCAGAGCATGCCGGCGGCGGGGCGGTTCCGCAGGGACTGACATGCTACTGAAGGAGGGAAGGCGCCAGCCCCTCCGCCTCTCCCCGAGGTAGCGGAGGCGATGCTGCAGAGCGCTCCTCCTGATCTCCCGGAGGCGCCAGGCTATTGCCCACAGCAGCCGCGCTTGCTTCCGTGAGCGGCGCGGTCCTGGGCCGGGACGAGGCGACAAGGAACGCGGGCCCGTAACCCCTCCTCGGGGCGGCGGCAGCGGGGGAAAGCGCTGTCCGCGCCCGCGGGGCCCCGCGCGGCGGGCGGCTCCGCGCGGCGGATGCGTGTGCATGAGCTCTGCATCGAGCGGGCGCAGGAAGCGCCCCCGTTCCGCCGCCTCCATCTTCCAGGGCAGCAAGAGCTCGCCGCACGGCCGCGACACTGAACGCCGGGGCAGCGGCTCAGAGGGCGCCTACCAGACCCTGGATGACTGCAAGATGGTAGGTACCACAAACGGGCTTGCCTTATTTTCTCCCTTTTCCGAGTGTTCTGGTCGTCCCCTCCCGCCAGCATCCCTATTCCCATCACGTGCTGTTGCACTGTTTTAAAAACTGCGGTCCCTATCGGGGTGCTTCCCTGTACCCTCACCCGTAGCGGTTCGAAAGCGAGAGAGGGAAGGGAAGACGAGACCCGTGGGGAGCGGGCTGAGTGCTGAGGGACGCTCAGGGCAGGGGGCGGGGCCGGGCGTCTGGTCCTGCCGGAGCAGGAGCCCTCGCCCGAGTACATACATCGCTTTCGCGGCTCTGCCAAGCAGCTGGAGTTGCTTCTGAGGAGATCCAGCCAAATCTGTCCCCAGACTTGTGGTCGCAGAAGCCTAAACAGGTAAATAAACAGTTGCCTCCGCTGCATCGCCGCACTCGCTGCTGTCTTGTGCAGCAATCACACTCCTGCCCTAAAATCCTTTTCAGAGCACAACTGAGAATTTGAGGCCCTGAAATTCTGTCACTGACAATATGTGATACCTCTTTCCAGTATCCCCTGAGTAGGTGGTTGCAATGTTAAGCTCTCAGGTCAAGCACCTGCCACCCGTGTTATTTTTTGGACTGTCACGTTATGGTCAGACTTTTTTCTCCCATGTTCAGAATGTTTGGACCCTGACACGTTCCTACAGGTCAGTGCCATATACCCCCTACCTCACTCCTTGAGCTACAGTCAGCTGCACACTGGGACCCAAAATTGCTTCTCTAACCAATGACAGAAACAGAAGACAAATGAAGTTGCTGTTAGTCTCTGTCTTGATAAGGCACTGTCCCGTAGTACTGTAAATGATACTTCTGTTCTCCTGGATTCTGGCAGGCTTTTTTTTTTTCTCTTATTACTGGAAATTGTACTGGCAGATGCCCACTCTGATACTTCAAAATTTGGAGCAACTCCCACTGCACTGAGGAACAAAAGCTGCCACAGTAGCTCTGTAAATATACCCAACAAGTGGATCCTACTGTATTTTGCCTTTTTCTTATTTCCAACAGCATTATGTGGTTAGTTAAAAAGAAGTGCTAGCTTTGTAGAATTCACTAATTGGAAATAAGACATGATTTACAGATGGGTTGTTAAGATGCAGCAAGATTCAGGAGGTGAAACAGTTGTGTTTGGGTTTTTTTCCTTTTTCTCTCAGTGCTGCAACATCAGTGTGGTTTTGTTTTCCTTGGTAGCGCTGAGGTGGCTGTAAGTGTCCTCTGCTTAGACAGGGGATGTCAGGTGAGAACTGGCAAAATATGGCTGGTGCAACCAGTTACGAGTTGCAGGATGAGACATTTTTCTCTCTTTCTTAATGCAGAATAGTTACACTATGACACAACATAGTAAAATTTTTTGTCCCCATTGCTTTCATGCATTGTTTTAAGCTACAGAATGAGAGAATTGAAACCACGTTTGGCACATATTTTGCCTAGGGCTTTGTTTGATGTGTCCTTTTGGTTTTGTCTGGGGTTTAAGGGTGGGAGGGTGCAGATGTTCTGGAAGGCAGTGAGATTGTTTTGCTGCTCTATAAGCAGGGAAATAAGCTGCTCTTAAAATGAAATTTAAGACAGCATGGCCAAAAACTGGTTCCAGGTGCTTGTTCCTAGCTGTATGGAATAATGGCAGTGGGATACAAGAAGAGTCAGAGTGGAGTACTGCAGGGGAAGCAATTCATTTGTTTTCAGAGTATGAGACTTCGAAGGCTTGACTGCAAAATATGATAGATCTGGTAGAATCCAGAATTTTTAGTGGTCTTGTGTGTTGGGATATGTTGAACCTCTGGCAATAATGATGGCTGCAGAATTATGAGTGGTTGCTCCTGTCTGGTTTTATGCTGTTTGGAAATTGAGGTCAAATTAGCAAAACACATATAAATCAATATTCTGTTCTACTGCTCCCTGCCTTCCAACCCCGTTACCATGTGGAGCAAATGGTCTGATATGCTTGCTTTTAGAAGACAGCAAATGCTTTTGTTTCCTTAAAATATAATCCTACGTACATGATGAGTGGAACTAAACAATAATGATCTTTCCATCACTGTAAAAGTTGCCCATTTATCCAGGAGCATCCATGTATCTGCTGGATATTAGGTTTCTGTTAAGGTTGAAATATTTCTTTACTTCTCTGTTTCTTCTTCACACACACATTGGAAAAAGTGCTTTCTAGAATCCTAATTGCAAAGTGCCTTATCTGGTACATCTTCTCAGCCAATAACTACGAATCAGTTTTGTCTCAAATTTGTGTTAGAGGCCAGTGACAGAACAGAAATCATTTACAAAATAAATTAGCAAAATTACCAGTGTAAAGCAAATGGTACATTACAATTCCTAAATGTGCGTTTAATCAGGAAGCGGGAGGAGCAAAGGCAATAATTTCTGGGGATATTTTTGTCTCTCATGATAGCAAAAAATAACCTCATGCCACTAGTAAAACAGCTGGGGTTTTGTCTATTTAATATCTAAGACTAATAACTCAGACACTTTCGGAGATTAAAAGCAGAAACACTACTTTCCTGCAAAGGAACATTTATAGCTCAAAGAAGAGACAGCTGCCACGGAGGCCATAGTCATTTAATAAATCTTAGGCACTTGATTGTGTATGCCATGAAATTGGGAGCAGCAGGAGCAAGCCCTAGATTGGGCGTGGTTTTTTAAAACTTGCTTGCTTTATTGGTGTAGTTAAATGTCTCATGGAAGTAAATCGTCTTTGTTTTTCAGCTTGTCCAGGAGTTCAATACCCAGGTGGCTCTGTATCGGGAGCTGGTAATTTCCATTGGGGATGTCTCAGTCACCTGTCCGTCTCTGCATGTGGAAATGCACAAAACTCGAACTCAAGGATGTGAGATGGCCTGTCAGGCTCATCAAAGACTAGCAGCAATTTCTGGGTAGGAGTCTGCTTGTGTTTAATTAAAGCTGTACCCATATACATCTCTTTGCTACATAGTACCTTGTGAAAACTTTGGGCCAAAAGCATTAACTTGTGTTTGTGTTGTAGGCATACAGGTGCATGACCACTGATTCTACAGAACACCCATATCCTTGTGACAGTGCAATTTTGCGTTAAATCTTGGTCCCCTTAACCAAGGTGGTATCCTCTTGATTTCATTGGACACTTCTATGCAAGATGGACAGGATTTTACTCTGTATTACTGCACAACTTAAATAGATCAGGGGAGAAGCCTTGCTTTTCAAGGGTGAAATAGCAATAGCCCAGGCCTTCAGTGGGTATACCTAACTGTATAGTTAGACCTCAGCTTAACTAAAGACTTAACAAAATCAGACAGAAGAATAATTAGATGAGAAGGGAATACAGATACTGTTCTGAAGACTTGTGTTTACGTTCCATATTTTTAAAACCTTATTTGAGTTGAAGTAGGATTGAAGCTTTGCCAGAATATAATGTTTTAATTTATTCTTTGATATTACATTATTTACATTCCTTTCCATGGTGGCAGAATGCGTCATCACATACTTGAGGCTGTGCCTCAGTACAAGATAAACCAACATAAATAACTCCGTCTTATGAAATGGGAATTCATGCTGTCTACATAAAGTCTTAATTATTGGTGGGTTCTTCACAGTATCGTGGCCAGGCCATTTGTATTAGCACATGTACCTCCTGAGTCGTGTCTCCCTGACGGCACTTTCACAGAATCACAGAATGTTAGGATTTCGAAGGGACCTCGAAAGATCATCTAGTCCAACCCCACTGCCACAGCAGGATTCCCTAGACCAGGTCACACAGAAACACGTCCAGATGGGTTTTGAATACCTCCGGAGAAGGAGACTCCACAACCTCTGTGGGCAGTCTGTTCCAGTGCTCTGTCACCCTCACTGGGAAAAAATTTCTACGTGTATTCACATGAAATCTATGCTTCAGCTTACAGCCATTGCCCCTTGTCCTGTCACTGGGCTTCACTGAGAAGAGCCTGACCCCATCCTCCTGACACTCATCCTTCACATATTTAACAGCATAGCTGAGGTCACCCTTTAGTCTCCTCTTCTCCAAGCTCAAGAGACTCAGCTCCCTTTGTCAGAACATTTTGCACCTGCCTTATGCACCATAAACCGTTACGTGTACCACTGGAATTTTTTTTTTTTTTTCAGCTCTTCCTAATTCCTGTTGGCATTTTTTCATCACTTTAATGTACATAGGGGAAGACCATACTGACAAACTGATTTTTTCTTTCTGAAAACATAACCTGTTCTTAAGCAGAAGAAATGATCGGTCATTTTAGTAGAACTGTCAGCATTTCAGGTGGGATTTTGTGCAAAGAGTGTTAAGTTGGTATAGTGACTACTGATTTGTTCCTAAAGCCTGTGAGAATTAATATTATGAATTAAAAAAACCAAAACAAACAAAACCCACAATACCCACAAAAAAAAAAACAACCACCAAAACCAACCAACCAAAAGTTACAGTTCTTTTTAACCAGTGTGCTGAAAATGTGGAAGCAAGCAGTAGTGAAACTGGTCTTGTTCAGTTTAAGACTCAAAAGAGAGACTTAACAGAAACCAAAATAATACATCTCAATAGCACATGGATTTTTTAAATCATAATTTCTTCTTCCCTGTAAAGAAAACCATTGATACATGCTCATTTAGGAGCTCGTTTAGGATTTTCTTTAAGTAATCATTTCACAATAGGGAGCCTGTCATATACACAAAGGTGTCCTGAAGGTTGTGCAGTTGCTGCAAGATTGACATTTAGCTAATCTAAAACTGTTTTAAGTGACGGTGATAGTAGTGTAACAACTGGTAGGTGTTAGAAACCCTCTGGAAATTACTTGTTTGGTTTGACAGACATTTTACAAGATGTGCTTCGCGTCCCCAGCCTCCTACAGTTGAGGAAAGCTGTGTGAGCCAACTTAACTTGTTTGGTGTGTCTGTGAGAAAAGGTGGAAGTTGAAGGTGCAGCAAGGATTCAGTGTAGAAAAAAAAAAGGAGAGGAGCAATAGGTAGTTTCAAAGACTCACTCTTTAATTTAGCAGGAAGAGTGATGTAGTGCATATGGCATGGGAATGAGAACCTAATGTAGTAGGAAGAAAAAGTATCAGGAGGAAAAATAGTTAGGAACAGGTATGTGTTAAATCACCCTCAGTATTAGATACTCTGGAGGGTAGGATATTGTTCAAAAACTACTGATAGTCGGCAGAAGGGACAAAGGCTCATTTAATTCACTGCTTTTGTTCAAAAGCACTGCAAACTTAGGGGTAATACAACCAGTTCTGTCTTCCAAAGCTTGTTAGAGAAAGTCTATTGCTTTCCCACCCAGATAGCAATAGCAATTAGCTAATTATATTACTAGACTACAAAATTTCATTACATATCAACATTCTATTAGTTAAGGTCATCAGTAATGTTCAGTTAGTCTCTTAAGTGACCCCAGCTGTTGCAGAGCTCTGTTTCTTTCAAGAAGTTGGCATCACTGTTTAAGACAACATTAATTTTGTTAATCTTGTTTGTGATGTCTTCCTTGGAAAATTAGCAGACAGTTTCATTTTATGCTTCCTGTTTGAATATATCAGGATCTGAGACTCTTAAATGCACTGCTGGTTCAGGTGCTAGAAGAGGCATCTATTCCCCTTCCTAACTCACCTGTTCTGCAAGACCAGGGAAAGTAACAAAGAGGAAAGATGCAAAGACTTGGAGGCAAAGAAACAGGAATGGATCCTCTGTAGCTTCTGAGAAAGGCAGCTCTGAAAGGAAATTTGGGGATTGTGGGAAGGGGAAGAAATGCTGAGGTGGAGATAATGCATTGGGAACTGAACAGGATAGAAGTCATAAGGAGGAAAAAACTTTGGTCATGGGCATATCAGTTCTGGAATATTAGATGGACTTCACAGTAGAACAGTGATGTAATATGAGCATGAAAAGAAGGCTGCAGGTGTAGATGTAGAAAAATTAACAAAAGGAGATTCAGATAGGGAAATGCAGGAAGTGAAAGCCACTCTTAAAAAAAAGAGAAAGAAAAAGATGATGACAAAGATAAGGAAGTAGCAAGAAAGCATAAAACCTTATGAAGTCTGCACTGGAGTAGACCATATCATCCCATCTACCTCGAATCTGACAGGCTGCCGTTGGCAGACATTTTATAAAAAAGCATATAAAACCCAGTCTGTGCATAGAACAGTGCCTGTCCTAGTATACTTTCCACTACCCAACAGTCTGTGGTTTAAGGATTTCCTGAGCCAAAGGCTGCATCTGGACAGTTTGTGTCTGACAAATACAAGTTCTCACAGAATATTTCAGGATTTGCCTAAATACTAAGGTCTTTTGCTCTGAAACTGCTGAGGACGAATGATGATGTCTTTACACTATGGTGTGCTTAAAAATGTTACAAATCCTTCTAGAAAAAAAAAAGATTATTGAAAACAAACTTCATATTCAGTCTCTGTCTTAATAGGGCCTCATAGCTGTTACATCCTCTTCTTAACTTGTTCTTTTATGGTTTTTCATGCAGAAATTGGTGACATTTTATCAAGGAACAGATTCATGCCTGAGTTTACCAACATTATCACAGCTTTCAGGGAATAAAGATTAGAAAGAAAGTTTAATTTGAAGTACCATAATTCTAGTTGATAATCTTACGTGAATGCAAGTCAGTGAAACTCTTCTTCCAGCGTTGGTTTTCTTGAGGACTCCAGGTCAATTCCTGTTCACCACACTAACACTAAAAATACTTAGTGGTTTTTAATGAGTTGTCTCCTGAAGAAAGAGAGTAAGATTCGGTCCTTCTGCTGTATTAATTTAACAGAAGTAGCTTAAACTAACTATACTGTGAACCCTTGCAGTATCAAATGTCACGGTCGAACCTGGAGAAAGCAGCAAGAAAATGAGTCAGCATATTTTTTCTTCCAAGGGAAAAGAAAGGAAGAGTATTTGTAACAATGCAGATCTCTGTCTTGGAACGGGGTCTCCTTTATGCAGTGATACTTTAGAAGTCACCAAATAGAGAGCCAGCTTGATAGGTGAAGTACACTAAATGTGGGATGTGAATGAAAAGATAACTCAGAATTGTATTTTAAGATCCAGGTCTGCACAACTACATACACACTTTTGGTAAATGTTCCTATTGTGTTCTCACTTCATACTTCCCATGCTTGATATTTTTACATAATGCAAGTACTTCTGTGTGCGCTTGGCACACTGAAACCAGAACTGGCAGTATCTCTGTGACAGTCTGATACATATGTTGCTGGTGGCTTTTTTTTTTGCTTGAAAGGAAACTGTGAGGAACTTAGGGGTGCATAGCAATGGACCTCTGTGTGAACATAGCTTTGAAAGTCATTGTCCTCTGTTGTTTAGAGTGGTGTTGCACAGTCCTCAATCTGAGGAATAAAGCCCTGCACCACTGCAGGCTGGGGGCCAACCACTTGGAAAGCAGCTTTGCAGAGAAGGACCTGGGGGATTCTGGTGAACACCAAGATGAACATGAGCCAGCACTATGCCCTTGAGACAAAGAGGGCCAACAGCCTCCTTGCTACATTAGGAAGTATTGCCAGCAGGTCGGGGGAGTTGATCCTTCCCTTTTACTCAGTGCTGTTGAGGCCATATCTGGATTGCTGCACCCAGTTCTGGGATCCCTAGTAGAAAACAGAAGGGGACATACTGAAGCGGGTCTGGTAAATGGCAGTGAAGATGATTAAAAGCCTGCAACGTCTGACATACAAGGAGAAGCTGACAGATCTGGGATTGTTTAGCTTGGAGAAGAGAAGGCTTGGAAAGGGATCTTATCTATGTGTATAAAAAATACATGATAGAATAGTGTAAAGAAGATGCAGCCAGACTCTTTTCAGTCTTACTGAGTGATAGGACAGCAGGCATAAATTGAAATACTTAAAATTTGATTTAAATGTTTTTAAATCCCCTGTTTTACTGCCAAGTTGGTAGAATGTTGGTCTCCCGAGAGGTCATGTAATCTCTGTCATTGGAGATACTGAAAACTCAGCGGGACATGGTTCTTAGCAACCTGCTCTAGCTGACACTTCTTTGAGCAGGAGAGTTGGACTAGTTTAGTTCTAGATGTCCCTTCAGCCGTGTGACAAAAGTCACTGTAAATCTTCTCACTGGGAAAATTCCAAGATAAAGTTTCCTTCTTTGACATTGAGATGCATCTGTTACTTTTATAAAACAGTTGTTAGTGTATTTTTGGCTGAATTCAAGAAAAGTTAAGGAAGCAGACTTAAAAATCACATCCTGAGTGCATTCCTGTTTTTATTTCAGTGCACAGAAATACTACCATAGTGATGCTTTAAGTATCGAGTTTTAGGTAATTTCTAATTTTGTTTCCCTTTGCAATCTACTACAGTAGATAATTTTTCTGTTTTCAATAATCAATAGCAGGTAATTTTTCAGAACAAATTAATGTTAGATCAGTTCCAAAAGTTGTGTTAAAACTTTTATTGACAAAGAGTTATGAGGCTTTAGAACAGGCTGCCCAGTGAGGTAGTGGAATCACTGTCCTTGAAAGTGTTCAGAAAATGTGTAGATGTGGTGCCTGGGGACATGGTTTAGTGAACATGGTAGTGTTGAGTGGACAGTTGGACTCAATGATCTCAGAGGTGTTTTCCAACTATAATGATTCTATGAAATTTTTTATTAAACTGTTGGAGTTTTCCCCAAATTATGACACTAGATTATCTGTTTTCTAAAGCACACTAGCAAACAAAGAGAGCTCCAAAATATTTTGCAAGTTAAGAGAAAATGAGACATCAGGCTTATAACTTAATGAAAGCTGTATTGAGACAGACATCACAGAAAGCATTTTAACTGTGTAACTTGAGATATTAAATAAAGCGTTGCTGACAGGCAGTATATCTGAGCAGAAACAAAATGTAGCAACACTTAGGTCAACAGGGAAGCATTTTTATAGTCATTAATCAAAAATAAGGTAATGCCAGCAGATAGACCTACAAACCAGAGCTTTGTCCACGGTAAATACTAGTCAAGCAGCATGTATGGACATCTTTTCCCTCCCCAGATGTCTTTACAATCACTGTCATAATGCTTCTCTTAAGTGTATGTGTCAGAGGTGCGGTGAATATGATTCATGTTGACCCCAGGAGTTCTCAGTTAAGGCATGTCCCTTGTATCCTACCTCAGTTACAGTCAGCATTGTTTCATCAGGCAGAAAAAAATAAACAATAAGGTAAGTGCCTCACAGATGTTGCACCACAGTAATCAGAATGTGGCCTGATAAGAGCATAATGAAATATTAAAAATAATGTGATGACATGTAAGAAAACAAAGGAAGCAGTCAGTATTCACTGCAAGAATCAATACTGTTATATATGATCGTAGAATCATAGAATCATCAGAGTTGGAAGAGACCTTAAAGATCATCTAGTTCCAACCTCCCTGCCTGGCAGGGACACCATCTGCTAGATGAGGTTGCCCAGGGCCCCATCAAGCCTTGTCTTAAAAGCTTCATACCAACAATGTAATTCCCCCTGAATTCATTTGTTGTTTTGTTTGTTTGTTTGTTTGTTTTCTAAAATTCTGCATATATTTAAAACATTAAGATTTAAAAATCTGTCCTGTTAAGTACAAAAGGTTGAGATTCCCTGCTTCTGAAAACTGTTGGAAATAAAAAAATCCCATTTGCACTCAGAAGGTGGTACTAAAATCATCTCAGTAAGTAGAGGTCAGATCCCACAATTCTTACAATAATTGAATGATACCTTACTGAGCAAGTTGTTCTGATGACTTTACTGGGACTCTCCAAAATGAGAAAATCTAGGGAGATCTTTGTCTCACTCCAAAGAAGAGCTTTCAGGATCTGGCATAAGTTCATTAATGTGCATTCTTATAATGTAAAGTCTGTTTTTCCCTCAACACTTAAATTCAGCTTCTGTAAACTTTTGTAACTTTCTTAAATATTTACAATTTTCTTGCAATTTTGAGCATATCAGATTCTAGGGACAAATTCTGACATATTTGTTCCACTTTGTTTGGAATAACTTCAGTGATTTCTCGGCCATGCAGTGACTCCGGACCTACTATTCTGTATGAGAGGCTGCACCTGTTCCCCTGACTCTAATCCTGGTTTTCACTAATGAGAGTTGGTTTACATGGGAATGTAAAGTATAGTAAGTAAACTTAAGTAAACTTAAGTTAACTCAGATATGGATATTTTAGGACATACTCTACTGACAAACTGGTGCATAATAGTGCAGTAAGTATAGCATAGCTTGCTCCTTTTTCAAGAGAGTAAGATGCGTATACATTGTTCTCACTAGATTTCTTCGCAAAAATTTCTTTGAATTACTCAATCTATGTGCATCTAAAATGATGGAAATGGACATGGAAAAGCTAAGGCCATTTTTGGTGCAGCTGAGTTAAGGTGAGTTCTGTTGTTGAGAATAAAACTGGTTTACTCACTTTAAGTTGCAAGTTGAAAAAGAAATCATTTAAGTTAGATACCTCAAGTTCAGACAGTCAAATTCAGAAAGAAAATAATGGAGGAGAAAACAAGGTTACTTACTAAAGCTGGAGTTCTTAAAATAGCTAACCTCTGAAGACTCAGTTTTCCTTTGTACCTTTGTCTTTGGAACTGTACTTTAATAGGCAATTGGGACTTGAAGCTAAAAGGTATTACTATCTCCCTCTATGGACCTGTCTTTCTTAACTGGAAGCCAGATTCAGTAAAGGGCAAACACACCTAAAAGTGAGTTTAGCATTTACTTCTCTATGTCCAAAACAGCAATTCTGAAAAGCCTGGAAGTTCTTTATCTGCAGTGA
The DNA here is from genome assembly GCA_013399015.1 of Galbula dea. NCBI lineage: Eukaryota > Metazoa > Chordata > Aves > Piciformes > Galbulidae > Galbula > Galbula dea. The sequence continues at coordinate 33,457 of VWZX01007826.1, forward strand.
CATGGTGTTACTTAGTTGTGACAAAGGGGAAGAGCTTAGCACTTAGCTTAACAGTAAACCTAATAGGCAGGTAAAATTGGAGCATTCTTGCTTGTCCAAGCTCTAATTAATGAGCTTGATCTGGTAGGTACTTTCAGAGCATCCTCAGAGCCTAACATACACTGACAATTCTGGACTCCTAACAAAATACAGTGGCACCTTCCACTCTCTTTTAAACCAAAGCTGAAGGTGAGTCAACTTAGACCACCTGAATCTACCTCCCAGGAAAATGCCCTGACTATAGTCAGGGGAAAATGGAAGCTAAAAACAGGACAGAGACCATCTTCGTCAGTCACTTGTTTGACCCTTTCTTACGTGCCACACTAAACTGGCATGTTCACAGCACCTTCCAGCACTGCTACTGCTGAGACATTCAAGGACTGTACATGCTGGGTTAGCCAGACAGGTAAGTCTGCCACTAACATGAAGGGTCTTTTAACAGCAAAGAAGCTGTGTCCTAGCCCAGCATGTAGGGATCTGGCCCCATGCTCAAGGTTCACCACGAATAGCCGTATTCTCCTTGGCAGTCATACAGTAACATCGCTTTTCCTCTGTGACATGACCTGAAGCCTTGAGGTTACTGAAGGGAAGGAAGGGGGCACATTGTCGTAAACTGACTCAGTAGGCAGACTGTTTTGCATAAGGGGGCAGAATGATGTAGAAGTCTACATTGTACTTGGGTTTCAAGCACTGAATACTCAGTGCTTGGAGATCAGGCGAACTTGTATTCTAGTCCTTACTCTTATTATTTTTTCTGTGTTCTAAGCAGAGATTCAGAACTCACATGAATGTTGTGAATTCTTCAGCATTCTGTATCTTCAATCCATCATGGCTAGGCTTCGTGAACAAAGATTTGGGAAGGGCTCTACCCATGTTTGTTGCAAGTGCTTTGGTGGCTAAAAAGGCCAATACGAGATAGGCATGAGCGATTGCAAAAGGCACAGCAGAAAGACTCCTTAGATGGTGTGTTCTGCAAGGCACGATTCTTTCTGCGTTGTCTTTTCTCCTCAAGGGTGATCCTGCGTGCTTTCTGAAAAGCATCCACAGCGTTATAGATGGTGTGTCTCCAGGCCTGCCACGCCTCGTGCATGCGGAGCCCATCTTCAGTCCAGTGAGGTGTAAATTTACCTACACAGTACCTTGGTCTGGGGTTGGAGCAGCCTGCTGGTTTACGGTGGTTTAGCTTTCATTTTGACATGCCTTCTCCATTCAGCACTCCATTCTGTCCCAGCTGGTACTCGTTCTGGTATCTCTTGGATGAAGATACCAAAAAGTAAGGTGTTGCTGTATTTTAAATGCTTTACTGGAGTGCTCTTCTCTGCTATGGACAGTCAGCATGCCACTATAATTAGATTCCAAGGAGTTTGTTTCTCTAAATCTGTTGGCAATAATGGAGGATTCCAGCCATAGGTCAGCTTATTTGTCTGTAGCAGTGGTTGAAATATCCGCTCTGTTTTACACTCCTATTTTGAAATACAAAAACCTTTTACATCAGAAATCGAATGAAAACAGTATGTGTAGCTAGAGAGATTTGGGGACTGAATTACCTTGTCAAGGTCCCTTTAGAAATGCTGCATCGTCAGAGCAGACCTTGTTCAGCCAATTCGGTGGTTCTGCAAGCATTTTCTAAATCGTGCACTTCTCTTGCCCCATTTTGTACTTCCTTCAGAATACCTCCTATCACTGTTGGACATAAAAAGCTTTTCAGACTTCTATGAAAGCAGTTTCTCAAGGAGTACATCTATATAAAGAGACACTATGGTGATTTTGACAAGCCTACAAAACTACAGTGATGACTCAATTTTTGACAGTTGCTGTACATTCACTTCACTCCAAATTTTCTCATACCCTCTTCTCCCTTGTCATCCCACTTCTTCAGTGTTTCTGTTTCTTGCTTTTTTCCCTCATAGTCCATCTCCAAATAGTAATGCAGTTAATATCAAATTTGCTGCTGTAACATTTTTGAATATTTAGAAACTCTTCAGGACTGAGACCTGAATGTAACTAAAAGCCTGCTGGAATCCACTTACCTTTAGATCTATGGCATTACTGTAACAAGAATAAAGAATGTTTTGAATGTAATTTTTTAATGTTTTGGGAGAAGTCTTGAAAGTCTTTCATTCAACCTCTGAATGATGTTTTCAGTGAATCACTAAATAGATATATCTGAAAAATACTGTGTATATTGTTTAATACTTTTAGATAATATTTCAGTCTTTCAAGGGGAGGCATAATATTCAAATATCTTATTACTGTTACAGTGTTTTCTAATTAAAGCTTTTGAAGATTACACTTTAATCTTTGTTTTCCTAAATTCATCCTTAAAAATTGATTTAATTTGCTGGAATTTTAGGCCCTAACATGTAGCAGCGGAGGGCAATTCCTGTATGTATCTTGGCATTTCAATTGATGTTAGACCAATCAAAAATAAATTATTTCAGCATTTCTGAGAGAAAATTTCTTTCTTGGCAAAGTTTCGCAAAAAAAACATTTGTTGAGGAAAGAAGTATATTGACGTTTCATGAATTCGTGCCTAGATTCACAGATATGATTAAAAGTTGTGGTTGCCCTGATCACTAACCAAGATGGTCAAGAAACATGCTTTTATGTCGCCTTTTGGCTCATTTCTTTGCAATCTGTCTCACCAGAGGATTTCAATAGTTTTCTTTAGATTTCTGCTGAAATACAGCTGAGACCAAAGCTGAGAGATTAGTCATGAGTTTAAGTGCTTCTTTCCTGGCCATTGATTATGGAGTGGCTGCATTTTTTAGTGTTGGACACTCAACTTACCTTGGTTCTGTATAGCTTTGGTAATATTTTCAGAAAATTACATCCCTTTCTTACTAAATCTTGCAGATCCAGACTGTGTTACCAGTGTGTCCATACATCTTAAGAGGAATGAGAACATGAGATAATGAAGTTGAGCATTAGAAAAATACTTGGACATGGGCTTTTAGAATTCCATGTATACTAGGGACTTGCTTCTGATTTCTTAGCTCCTTTTTTAAGTTTTGGACTGAAATTTTCCTGTTAACAGAAGTATTTTTCCTAATTCTTAATAGTTTTCAGCATTCCAAAACACTTTAATTAGAAAAAACAATTTTGATTCTTTGCCCATTAATGAAATCAGCGAGTGCCTCAGTTACTGGTGTAGTACTGCTCAAGATAGTGCATGTCCTTCTCATGATCCATGTTCTGTCCTGCCCCTTCAACTACTATGTTCCTGCAGAGTTATCTAAGAAAAGTGAACTTTAGTTTGTGGAGGTTTGCTATTATAAGATGTTGAATAACAAACGACAAAGGATAACTGTAGTAAATTGCAAGATCAGTCTCCAACCAAGGGAGATCTCAGATCTGTCAGGCTTACACAGAGAAAAAATTCCAACGAAATGCAAATGTCTTACAAGGTGTGTAAAATTTGTTCTAATTGTTCTAAATGCTTTATGGTTCTGTTTCATAACAGATATTTGAAACCATTTTCTGGGCATTAAGGTCTCATCTAACAAAGCATCAAATTAATCACTCCCTAATCACGAATCCTTCCAGCAGTATCAATTAAATGATGTTTAAATTCATGTTGTAAAATCAAACATTACATTGAAGTGCTGGTTGTTCCTGAGTACTGTTTCCTCTTTGCTGGATACATTTGCAGGTTTACATTTAGATGTTCTGCATAATTTTTAACTGTAGGAGAAATAATAGACAGTTATTTGTATGTTGGTTACATTCCATTTTTTATCTTGCTATTTCTTATCTTTCATATGAATATTTTCTGCATGAATGTTTCTTGCCAGAAGATTTGGCATAAGAAGTCAAATACTGTCATATTATATTAAATTGTCTGCTCAAAGTTGTTGAACAAACTGCTTTCTCATTGCAGAAGAAAACAAGTTTGCATTTACTGAGTGAGCAAACAAAAGCTGACACTTCATCTCTCTATCATGGCAAGAGAAGTCATTACAAATGTACTGTAGGTAACCTTGTCAGTATGGCAAATTGTTAAGTGGTAAAATATTTGAAAGTGCCTTGTTGGTATGGCAGCCTCCAATCATTTCCATAAGTTCTGGAGCTGTTGTTGGGGTGAAGCAGAGCTATACAGCACTGTGCATTTGCACCCCTTTCCAAAAAACCTCAACACCAACCAACCAGATAGGTACTCTGGGATAGTATGGTAACTGCAGTCACAGCCCTGTATATCAGCTGAGCAATGTGAGGCTGTGTACTGAGGAAGCAGTTCCTTCAAGCAGGTTGAAGAACACCAGAGCCCCAAAGTCATGCACATTCTGAAATCTGGACATTTAATTTAGCTGCAGACCTACTCAAGTAGTTTGCTCTTCATTTTACGTCATTCAAAATGTGGAAAAGAGTAGTATGTCTGTGCAGCTGCTAATACAGAATACTGAACGCCCAAGGAAGACATGGTGGAAGCATCCTTGCTGCCCAAGCAGAAATAGGCATTTCAAAGAGGAAAAATAGTAATGCCAGTTCATGAAAGCAAGAGTAGAGCAGGATTCAAAAATCTGAAATTAAAAAAAAAGCAAAGTTCTCTGTGCTAAAATACTGCTTCCTGAACACATTTTATCAGCAGATGGTTTTAAAAATTTCCTTCTCAATATATGAATTTAAACATTTCAGGAAGCTAATTTCTTTCTTTTCTCTCTTTTTTCTTTTTTTTTTGACACATTCATTTTCTCACAGTCTCTCAGCTGTGATTTTAACCAGTCATAGAGATTTGATGTGTGGAATATCTGGCAGGGCTATGTGAGATACTTCTACTGACAATATACCACAATTTAATTTTAAAGTTGGAATACTTTTATATGGAGGTATTTGGATATTTGCTTTTTGTTTGATTGTTTTTTTTTAAATACTCAAGGGTGTAAGAATGACCTACTCAAAGCCCTCACAGAGGCATTTGATACTTCCAGAATCATAATGCCACCTTATTCTGAGTAACCTAGTAATGATCCGCTTGGTGGATTGTTTTCCTCTCATTTTAGAATTGTAGCAGTGATATTGTTTTACTAAAAGAAAAAAAAAAGAATAGTGAGAATGTATGAATCTTTTCAGTAATTGTTAATACACTGTAGCTCTTACACAAATCCTAGGGAACCTTACAGAACGTCTTCCTTTCAGTTTTGATAGACCTTAGACCAAAATATTGGGTCACACTTTTGAGGAAATGCAGATAGATTGTTCCTTATTGGTTCTCATTTTACCATCTCTTCAAATCTTCAGTGCCCTTTGGAAAAAAAATTATATTGAAATTTATATTCAAAGTAGATACTAGAGACAGGAAAAAATTGGAAAAGAGAGGTGTCATAAATCAAAGGACTTGTCTGGTTTAGTGTCCTGAGGATGGTCAACATCATTTGGCATCACTTGCTTGCAGCAGAGTTCCTTCTAAATCTAATGCTAGCAGTTTGTTGTGACCTAGATACAAAGTTTTTCATTCATTTTCAAGCCTTTTAGAAGCCTGACCCTATTTGTCCTCACAGATCAGAACAAATTTCATAGATTGTCCCAGTTGTTTTATTGTTTTCAAATTTTCCAACTATTAACTGAAGGAAATACACAGAAGTGTCTGAATTCTTACCATTTAAGTTTTGTGGACTTTTGAAATACAGAGTTTATAAATCATTGTAATATATAGTAAGTGATTAAGGGACATGTTAAAGAACTTAGTAGCTTAACTGAAATCAAAGGGGAAATCCACAGACAGGATGAGTTTCAGCTGTCTGCGGTCAAGTTATACAAGGCAGTATGGAGGTACACTGGGCTTGACCCTGCTAGTTGGCAGACCTGTCTGTTCGCTCACTACTGGTTTGTTAGGAGAAAATAATTTGAGAACAACTTGGGAGATGCCAATAGGGCAGGGTGCTGAATAGGAATTTCTTTGGCAAACTTAAAAATTCTTGCATTAATTGTTGCAAAAATTGTTGGTTTTCTGGAAGGTTTCTGTCATGGTTTGGATTTATGTATTATTTGGTATCCAATAATTTGAGGCAATGAGGTTGTGAGATTCTTTTGTCCAGCTGAGGCTGGAGCTCAGCAAGGCTGACTTAAGAGTTCAACCAAAGATTTCTTTCATCTAATCAGACACCACCTCTTCTCAACAAGGACCAGAGAGAAGGGACCTGTTGAGCTTATCTTTGGCAAGTGCAGAAGTCTTACGTATTTCCCTAAAGAGAAGGGACATACGGTTAAAGGAGAGAATAATGGAAAAGGGGCATATACTTAGTTTCTGCCAAGGTTTAGTGGCCAAGCCCTCCATTTATTTTTAATTTTTTAGATCTTACAGTAACTCAAAAGCATAATTAAAGACAAGTGCAATTTCATTTGGAATGCCAAGTGCTTGGACGTGTCCTGTCAGGGATTTTAAGCTTATCTAGTGTGGTGGTTTAACCTTGGCCAAGCCAAAGTACCACCCAGCTGTTTGCTCACTCACTCCATTAGGACATGGGGAGAAAACAGGAATAATGGGAATGATAAAGGTGGGAGGGGCTGGGCAAGGGGCTAAAGACAGGGACATTGCTTACAACTATTGTTATAGGCAAAGCAGGCTTGACTTGGAGAAGATTTACCTGATTTATTGCAAAATAAAAATAATTACTAATTTGGGTGATGGGAAGCAAAAAGACAAACATTAAAGCAACAACTTTTCTGCCCCCTTTCCTATGCTCAGCTTCACTCCAGACTGCACTACCTACCACATGCCCTAATCATTGCGGGCAGGATGGGGAGTAGGAGGTTACAGTCAGTCCGTGACAGTTCCACTTTGCCTTTCCTTCATCCTCACACTTTTTATCTGTTCTTGCATGATCTGCTCCACAAGCTACAGGCCCATGAGGAAAATCTGCTCCAGTACAGTATCTCCACACGTGGCAGTTCCTTCAGGAATGTCCATCTGCTCTGGTGTGTTCCTCTCTGGGGGCTGAAGGGAATATCTACTCTTCCATGAAGAACCTCCTTCTCTTTTCTCTGATCTTGATGTTCAGTCTATTTTTTCTCACTCCTTTTATTCCCTTTTCCTCTCTCCCTGTGGCATTTTCTGACCTTTTTTAAAACTTTTTACACACTTGGCTGATGGGCTCAGCCACATCCTGCCTTGGGTCCTCTGCGGAGCCAGCAGAAGATAGCTGGGACCGTCCCTGTCTGGCACAGGGCAGACCCTCACCTCCTCCCTGTAACTGTCACTGCTACGAAAACCTTACCACCTACATCCTGTATACAGAGTGTTACCAAAAGCAAGCAAGTTTGAATAAAGTTTTTTATATTAGTGCTGTTTTACTGAAGTGCATGTGTTTTTCCAAGTGGTTGTAATCCATTTTTTCCTCAAGTGAGGAGTTTGGATAGTCCTCTGATTACTTACTTCTTGCCTGCACTTGAGTTAATTCAGCTGGTATAATTCATTTCTGGGGGAACAAGTCTAGAAAATTATAGTCTGTGATTCTGATCATTTAAAAAACATGTTTTCTGAATAACTGATGGTTTGGACCTGGCTCCCTGCCAAATGCCCAAACTCACTGTGAAAGCCTTCCCCCCCCTTTCCCTCTCAGAATTTTAGAGAAACTATGACAGAAACTAAAGAGCCCGAAAGAACCTGAATTATATCAGAAGTATTTCTATTTACATATATAGCAGTTATATACAATTAAAATACTATGTACACAGTAGAGGGAAACCCCCCCCAAGGGAAAGGAAAAAGGGAAAAAAGGGGAAAAAGGGAAAAGGGAAACTAAAACACGTATGTACACTCGAAACCCAGGATAGAACTAATAAAAACAGAATCTTACAACTCTCCTTAATATAGCAGAGTTGCACTGACCGACGCCAGCAACCACTACCTCTCAAGGCCTACAAGGCCTGCAAGGCTCGACTCCTCTGCACGGGCAAGACCGGTAGCAGAGAATCTGCATCTTCGGATCCACCGGAAGGGAAGAGAGAACGAGGGCTTCTCCCCCTCTTTATTTATACCCCCTGTTACATAAAAAATCGTATGGAATACTGGGAAACATGATCACTTCCCTGGTTACAAACTGGTTACCAGGAAAAGGCCTGGGTCAAACCATTACAATAACACCTGCAAATACTGCATACACTGCCAAGTACATGCACAGCTCTTAAAAAATTGTATGTGGCACTCTCCTGCTAACATAAATTCCACAATGTGGAAGAACCACGGTATTTTTTAGTGAGAGATTAATTAATCCATTTAAATGTAAGGTAAGTACATTTGTAGTAATTACACAGTACTTTCCAAAAGAATTTTAGAACTTCAACATTAAAAAAAATAGAGGTAGACTCATCAATAGACGAGTCATTCTGCATTTTTTCCTTTGGTGGTATTTCTGAAAAAGGGGGGCTTGCCAGAAAAACGAAACAACAGCAATGCAATATGACTGATTTGCAGATCATATGTGGGCCTTGGTTTATCAGATAATTTCTGTGGAAGCCAATGAGATTTTCTTCAATAGATAAGAAAAGTGTATTCCCTGTAGTTGTAGTTACATTGTTTCTGGCATGGAAATATTTAAAGTGCCTTCAACTTGGGAGGTAGAAATGTATCTGCAAGTCACAGCATTGTGGTTTTTTTCTACTTGTGTTATCATATACTCAGATTGACTCCATCAGCCTTATCAGAGTTAACTGGAGATTTACACTGGTCTAACTGAGTGAAATCTGACCAGATGTTTTCTGTTACCAAAAGAGCTGTTGTGGCTGTGTCAAAACATTTACTCAAAACATCCTTGCAACCATTTATGGGCCTACTAGAAAGAACTAGTCCATCTGGCTGGACTGAGAAATTGTGTTAGATTACAGCACATTAGTAGAGAACAAAAACCTAATAGGTTTTTACATTTTTACAAGAACGAGTATCAAACCCTTCATGTAAATTAGCTACTCTTTTAAGCAGAGATAATACACCAAAAATACACTGAAACTGACAGCAGTTTGTGTGAAACATACATTAAAAAAAAAAAACAAACCACTTCAGCAGATGCAAGGAACAAAAATGTTTTCTCAAGATCTGTTTTGAAGAAAATGTTGTTGGATGACTTTTCAACTTAACGTTCAGAATGAATCAGGAAGTCTTTTCTATAGCTGAAGATGAGTGATTAAGTGATAAAGAAATAAACAATGTCTTTAAGATAAGAAGAGGCAGGTTTAGTAGGCTGTTGCACCTGATCCATAATCAGAGGGACCTGTTGCCCTCAGTATCTAAGGGGGTTAAGCGTATCTCCTCTGCAGTATTTGTGACATTTTTCTTTGTAGCATAAGAATGGTAATGTCTGAGATGGGTTTGTTTCCAGATCACCCTTGTAGCTGCTTTGTATTTCTAAACTGCAGTGGTTTTGATACCAAATTGAAAGACAATCTACAGGGTAACGTGTGGACAGTGGTTTTCCAGTTAACCAGTCCAATTTAGGTTCCTTTTTGTAGAAAGTATGTATATGGGGTGTAAGGCAGAATTTGACTAAATCATTTTTACTTCTGATGTGCCAGAAGTTTATTTTCCTTTAGCTTTTGAAGACAAGCAGTCTTCAATATACATCTAGCCAATTCTTTCAGCTTATTATACTATTGACACTGTTTGTAAAAATATTTTTCCTTAGAGCTAAACATAGGATTTGTCAAAACATTTTTACAAGAACGTGTTTCAAACCCTTCATGTAAATTAGCTACTCTTTTAACCAGAGATAATACACCAATATGGATTTTTAAACATCGTTGATAGTAAAATACTTCTCTGTTGTAAATATGTGACAGAATTTTTTAAGTTCAGAATTAGATCATAATCTTTAGTCAGTTTTAGTAGTCTTCAGTTTCACTAATTTCAGTGCAACTATGAATGATGGACACCTGTGGGATTTCAAGAAAACCTGAAGGTGTTTTTTGGTTGTAACCAGCATTTTATCAGTACAATAAAATCATCTGACAACTATTTTGGAAAAAAAATGAAAACTTTTAATGGCTTTTTCACTCTTTACCTTTTTTGTGTTAAGGAGGGGCATTTTAATCGTGTTCATTCTTGTATATGAAAGTGATAATCTGAAGAACTGCAGTCACCTTTCTTACATATACTGGGTACTATATGTTTGATATAAGAGCTCCCTCTATAGGTTTTAGTTTAAGTACCAACTTAGGAAAATGAAATTGAATCCCACCTGTAGGCAGTGCTTTATAAACATGCTCAGTTGAACAACATGACCTGATTTTTAAAAAGCAGGATTTTATGGAAAGAAGACAATCAAATTTATTAGTGGTTAAAGTATGAAAATGCAGTGGTACAGGTTTAAGTTTTATTGACAAAAGTTCACACTTTTAATAGCAGCATGAGTTAAGCTACTGCTATATAAAGGAATAATGAGAAATTATTCTTTTGTAAATACTTTTAATACGTGTAGATATCAGAGCTCTCAAACTGCAGAAGTATGGCTCACATAGTAGTATAATTTTCTCATCAACTGAGGAAACATCTGCCTTTCTCTTACACAGAGGTTTTATTAGCCTTCTATGTGAAGAAAATCAAAGCCTACTCTTACCTAGTGAAGATCAGGCATAAGTGAAGCCTGACACTTTTTAAGCAATATACCAGCTTATATGGACCTTAAAACTTTACTCTGCATGCAAAATACTTGCATAAGTGCATGCACAACCCTCTCACCATTCCCCCTGCCTCATCTGTGGGAACATGTGTCATAGAATGCCATAAATTCTGTGTTAGATCCCTTCCTACATGGGCCATTCATTGCATTCACCTTCTGGAAGGCAGCAGTGCTCCCCTGTCAGATGAACTATGCCAAAGAAGCTCCAGCCTGTGTATCCAAAACCTGTAAAGGTTATGAGTACCTCTTTATCTTACCTAGGGGGTAGGGAGAAGGAATAAAATTTCTACTGATGCTGAAAATTATGCCCCAAAAGGCTCTATGGAACTGCTCAGAGACAAAGTTTTAGTCTTTAAGCAGCAAGGTATTTATTTCAGGCAACGTTGGGGAACCCCCAGCTCGCGCTGGACAGAGAGTTCCAAAGCAGTCAGTGAAAATCAGACTTTATACAGTTTAGTGAGAGATTACAACATCTTTACATGCATACTCATATTATTGCAACACCTAATTATAATCTTCATAGCAGGCGGAGTTAAGGCGGAGTTATAGGCATGGTCTTTAATTTGGGGAGATTCTTGGTGGCACATCCTGTTATTTCGTCTTTAGGGGTCGTGGTTTTGCTCTTCTTCTTCAGGCAAAGTTTTGAACTTTTCTTGATTCTGCTGACTACAATGTATATTTTGCAATAGTCTTTGCACTCCTGCCCTGTATCTCTCCTTGTTCCTTTCCTGTCTCTATTCATGTAAGATTTACGTAAGATTTACGTTAGTGTTTTAGCATCTTCAGTGTTCTTTATCTTTCTGTGTTCTTACTGTATGTTCTTTGTGTCAGTATGACAGCATTCTTTGTCCAGATGTTATTTTTCCACTGGTCTTACAATCCTGGTTCTTTAATTCTAGCTCAGAGCTGGCTTTCTGAGTTAACTCTTTGGGCCTTGCTCTGTTTCACTACTCCACAATGGATGCAGGAAGGGAGCACAATTCCTATTCACAGCCTTGCGGCAGTTGTGCTCAGAAGTCAGCAATGAAGAGCTGGTCTTTGGCTTATGGTCGGGTGCTTAGTGCTGCACTAGCTCTTGTATGTCCAGCTGCATATAAGCTATTAAACAGCTCCATTGAGACCACAATTTAGCACAGCAGTTGCATGGGATTTTGTTGTACGAGATTTCTCCTGAATATCTAAGTGATCTTCATATAGGAATCAGCTGGACTAACTGAAACAGAGGTAGCTGACTTCAGGGTAAAACAAGTTTGCATGAATTTTTCTCCATAAATAAAGACAAATTTTGTATGTAGCTATTTAATTGTAACTTTCAGAATGCTGATTATGATATGTTTGCTGGTACTTGTCCCCTGTACAACATTTCTCATGGCATGATATGATATATAAAAATAGAAAATTACTGAAAGAAGTTAAACTGATGAGACTTGAAAAGGAAATTTTAAGCCCATGACACAGAATGTACTTCAGAGATTATAGAAAAAATCTTTATGTGCATTTGTATCATAGCTTGTGGCTTTCACAGATGAAAATGAGGCCTATACAGACACATAGGAGAAAATTGTTTCATTGCAAGCTAATGGAATTCTTGTGGACATTGTTGCAATTAAACACTAATTAAACAGTTTGAGACAATCAGTGAGAGCAGTGGCCTGGAAATAATTCTCATTGTATAAACTTTATAATTAAAAAATAATAATGGATAATTAAAAAAACTTTTCTTACTCTGGAATTGTAAATGAGAGAAGAATTTTGCCCACAATCATATTAGAGATGCTCTATATCTTGAAAAAAGAAGATTGAGTCAGAACATGTACATATCATAGGTGTTTCTAGTTCTTATTCACATTATTCATAAATACAGCTTACAAGAAAAATGCATAGATTTACAACAGGAGAAAATCCATTAAAGCATCTATTGCTTTCTGATTAGTCTTCCAGCTCATTTGTGAATAGGAAGTGACTGATAAATTCAAATTGGCTATGACCCAATCATCTTGTATATAATAGCTGCTGTCTTAGTCTGCACAATTAAAAATTATGGAAGACAAAAAAGTTTAAGAGAGGTTTTCACCATTTTTGCTTCTTAGAAATTAAATAACTGTGTGAGGAAAATACTGTTTTCTTGTACCTGTGTGCAGACCCTCAGTCTTTTTGCCAGTGACAGCTGAAAAGGAAGAAATACATTGTAAATAAACTTCCTGTAATGGTTATGACTTCTAAAAAATCTAAGGATTCCTAACACTTGAAACAATGCAAAAAAAAAATAGGACAAAAATAATCCAGTAATCCAGATATTCTGGATTGTACTCCTTATAGTTAGAGACTTGTGGTTAAAGAATCCTAGCTTTCAGAAGAGCAAGACCAATTCCGCTTTGCTTGCATAAGAGGGTAGAGTAGATCTGTATCTCCCTGTCAGGAAGAGCTCTCATCACTGAGCCGAAAAAGGCCATCATTTCCATATGTGGTGGCTTGATTTTTTTGCAGGTTCCACTTTGCACATGAACTTTTATGAGGCAGTGCCCTGCAGGTGTGATAGGCAAATCAGTGACTCATTTCTCTATTACTAGTTGTGTAAGCGCTCATCTTCAGGACAGAGGAAATCCTGCTCAGAAAGAAAACTTCAGGAAATTCAAGCAGAAACTGAATATGTTTGTGTGTATATTGATGGGGCTCCAGGAATTAACCTATTACATGAAATAAAAAGTAATTTTGAAGAGCTAAATTTGAACCTGCATGCTAAATATGGAAAGCAAATTGGAATTCTACACTCCTAAACCTTTTTGTAATCCTTCTATTGGTAAGGGTAACTCAAAGGAAATTGCTGAATGTGTGCGCACAGGAAACAAGCTGCAAGAGTGGATGGTGTAGGCAACTGGGGCGGAAGCTGTATCTCCATTTACTCCAGTAATTCCATGGTACTGAACTTGGGAGGAGTGTCTGGTGCACATGTAAGAATAAGTGACACTAAAGGGTATAAAAAAATCTCATCTGAAAGCTAAAAGCTAGCACAAATCAGGATAGTAAAAGCCTCCAAGAGGCCCTGTGTTATCTAAATACGTTTCATGTGGTTCTTAAATTCAGCGATCGGAGAAATAAAATCAGGTATATAAGACCCACACTTCAAAAAGTTAAAATACTACTGCAGAGGAGGAAAATGTAGCATGCTGTACATATGCTGTATTTGGCTAGTTGCTTGTTCATGCTATATTTGGTGAGATGAATTTTTTAAGGTTACATTTACTCCTGAAATTGCCTCTTACATTAAACATCAGAATCATATTCTGCTCTAAGATTCATCCTGATTTGGTAAAAACTCTTAACAGAAAATGTTGCAATCATTAGGAGCAGTGCAGACAAAATGAAGGAGTAGATGTTGGTCTTGAAAATGCTGGTAGCAATAACAGTCTGGTTTGAAGAAGTGCTCCTGATATATACTAAAATTAAATTTATATCTGGGCTATATGTATTTTATCTTCTTTGGTTAATATCAATATGATTACATTAAAAACTCTTCTTACCATCTGCCAATTTGAGGAGACATGCTGTTAGATTTATGGTTATTGTTTATGCAGAGAGAGCAGTCTTATTTTTAATCAGCTAAGTGATCACATATCTAACAGCTGCAGTTCATATAGGAAAAGGAACAGAAAACACAACTGCAGAGAATGGTAAGATTTAATTCTTGTTAAACCAGGACTAGATACTATGAATTAATTCAAGATCAAAAGTAAGAGATCCTTGATGAAAGGTTAAAAAGTATAAAATATTATCGCATACAAAGTAGAACTTCTAAGTGCCTGAGGAGTCTACAATTAAGTACAGCTTTTAAAAAAATCAAGTTCCATTTATCCCAAAACAATTTTGGATGCATGTATGTTGTCATGCTGTCATAATTTTCAGAATTACAGAACCAGCATTCTTAATCTTGTTATACTACTGCTTATGAAGTCACTAAAAATACTTATGTTCCTGTCCTTTGAAAAGAATGTGAGATTTCAACATGAAAATATGTGTTTTCATATGCAGTTAAGGATGTGACTGAATAAACAAGAAAAAAAATCTGTCAGGTAGCTAATTTTTCTGGAAAAATATGCAGGATTTTAAGGCTGTCAAATGTTTTCTGAGTTGGAGTCACTGAGAGTAGGAAGAAATATTACAGGAAGCATCTGAAAGACATCTTCAGAATATAGGGGGTGAACCCTTATTTTTCTGCCACTGTATATTTATTATGTGTTTATAAGAATCAGGAAATACTATTTTGTGTATGGTATACTTTTTCAACAAACACACACTTCATCTAAAAGTTGAAAGGTATATGTAGCTTAACGGAAATGCACGTATAGTCTAACCAAAAGAAATAAAATGTGTAGCATCGGTTTATTACCATGTGTATGCTATTGCTCCTGAGGTGACACAGACCACAGCAGTTATAATTTGTACTCCAGTCATTTCCTGCCTTTTTGGTAAAGTCCACTGTGTAATGGATTAGCAGGTGGGGCTGATCTTCCTTTGTTTTCTCCAAGTCCAACAGGATTTCTTTTTAATATTCATTCTTTTCAATATTGTCGTTTTTTCTTCTTTTGGTTGCATTTTTTTCTTGTTTAAGCATTCCTGATTGTACAGCATACTGGTGCTGTGACTCTTAGCAGTCTTCGTTGGCATGTACAAACATTGTAGTCCTCCTACATATTCTGCGGAGGTGCTAAGATTGCTCTTTCCTTTTAGGAAGGTTCTTACTGATTCTGTGAAACCTTCATGGTTCTGTTTGGTTTCTGATGTTGCTTGGAGGGACTAAATCCTTAAGAACCTTGGAAGACCACGCAGTTTCTTCCTCATTGTAGGCAGATTACGGCAAGTTCTTGCATCAAATATTTCTTTGAAGTTACTCCTTTTTCCTGCTCAGTGAGCCACATGCATCAGGCTCTGCCTTATACTGGCCCTATTTTTTTACTCCAGGTTATGACTAAGTATATTCTTCCTTGTTGTCACTGAAATCAGTGGCAGAAGGTGCACACTTTCTAGGCAAGGTATGACCTCCTTTCTTAGAAATAATGGTGAATCTCAAATACAGGAAGTAACAGGTTTTGGTATGCAGTGTTCATTTAAACTGAACTTCAGTAAGAATAATAATAAGCACGAACTATTTCCTTCAGATACAGGTTTTAAGCTTTGTTCCAGGCAAAACAGCTGGACTTAACATTTTGACTGGACCCTAGATCTAGGTATGAATTGTTCTTTAACAGTCACATCAATTATCCTCAGGGTACTCAGGTCCCTGAGCTGGAAGACAAGAATGGGGAGCAGAATATACCCCCATAATCCAGAAGGAAGCAGTTGGTGACCTGCTACACCACTTAGACAGTAACAAGTGCATGGGGCCAGGTGGGATCCACGCAAGGGTGCTGAAGGAGCTGGAGGAAGTACTCACCAAGCCATTCTCTATCATTTATCAGCAGTCCTGGTTAACTGGAGAGGTCCCAGATGACTAGAGACTTGCCCGTGTGACATCTGTCTACAAGAAGGGTCAGAACGAGCATCTGGGGAACTACAGGCCTGTCAGCCTGAGCTTGGTGCTGGGGAAGGTTATGGAACAGATCATCTTGAGTGCAGTCACGTGGCAAGTGCAGGACAACCAAGGGATAAGGCCCGGCCAGCATGGGTTCATGAAAGGCAGGTCCTGCTTGAAGAATCTGTTCTCCTTCCTGCTGGGATGACCCACCCCGTGGATGAGGGAAAGGCTGTGGATGTTGTCTACTTGGACTTCATGGACTTCAGTAAAGCCTTCGACACTGTCTCCCACAGCATTCTCCTGGAGAAACTGGCAGCACGTGGTGTACTCTGTTGCGTAAGGAATTGGCTGGAAGGCTGAGCTCAGAGAGTAGTGGTGAAGAGAGTTCAATCCAGCTGACAACTGGTCATGAGTGGTGTTCTCCCGGGCTCAGTATTGGCAACACCTCTGTTCAATATCTTTGTCAGTGATCTGCATGAGGGGATAGAGTTCACCCTCAGTAAGTTTGCAGATGACACGAAGTTAGGAGGAAGTGTTGATCTGCTTGAGGGTAGAAAGGCTCTGGAGAGGGATCTGGACAGGCTGGATCAATGGGCCAAGGCCAATGGTATGATATTTAATAAGGCTCGTGCTGGGTCCTACTAAAGTCACAACAACCCCATGCAATATTACACGCTTGGGACAGAGTGGCTGGAAAGCTGCACAGCAGAAAACAACCTGGGCATGCTGGTCAACAGCCAAATGAACATGAGCCAGCAGTGTGCCCAGGTGGCCAAGAATGCTGACAGAATCCTGGTTTATATCACAGAATCACAGAATGTTAGGATTTGGAAGGGACCTCAAAAGATCATCTAGTCCAACCCCCCTGCCACAGCAGCATTCCCTAGACCAGGTCACACAGAAGCGCGTACAGATGGGTTTTGAATACCTCCGGAGAAGGAGACTCCACAACCTCTGTGGGCAGTCTGTTCCAGTGCTCTGGCACCCTCACTGGGAAAAAATTTCTATGTGTATTCACACGGAATCTCCTATGCTTCAGCTTACAACCATTGCCCCTTGTCTTGTCACTGGGCCTCACCGAGAAGAGCCTGACCCCA
>VWZX01007828.1:0-10579 GCA_013399015.1 Galbula dea
GTAGCAGACCCCTACTGTAACATCACCTCCACCTGTCTTCTCTTTAATCTTAACCTATACACACTCAACCAGTTCATCATCCTTCCCCAGGTGGAGCTCCATTGATTCCGGCTAATCACTGATGTAGAGGGCAACACCTCCCCTCTTACCCTGCCTATCCTTCCTAAAGAGCTTGTACCCCTCTATTCCTACATTCCAATCATGGGAATCATCCCACCAAGTTTCAGTACAGCCACTATGTCATGGCTTTCCAGCAACACAATGGTCCTTAATTCATCACCATATAATCATCATATAATTATCCTGCTAGAGGTACAGATTATGCTAGGACTGTACTAGAATACCTGGAGGCTTTTGTCAGCTGTGAGAGGCCCAATAGCATGTTTGACAGTGGACTGAATATTGGGATGTGCGTGTTTGAAGTGGCCAATTTCCTTATACAGACCAACTCTTAATAACATGGTAACAACAGATGAAAACAAAATTGCCTACTTTAAATCACCAGATAGTCTTTGTAGTACTTGGAGATGAGCAGCCTTTCATTAGAGAGTCACTTTCATCAATGATGATCAAGTTCCCATGACCTTTCTCTGTTTCTTTTTTTCTTTGTACCTTTTTGCCCACATTTATCTGGGGTCAGGTACACATCTCAGGTTTAAAATATTACTGTACAATATTTAAGACAGGCTTCAGAAGTGGGCTTGTGCAAACCTCATGAAGTTCCACAAGGCCAAGTGCAAGGTCCTGCACCTAGGCCAGGGCAACCCCTGGTACCAATACAAGCTGAAGGAAGAGAGGGTTGAAAGCAGTTGTGCCAAGAAGAATTTGGGGGTACTAGTGGATCAAAAGACGGACACAAGCTGGAAATGTGCATTTGCAGCCCAGAAAGCCAGCTGTACCCTGTGGTGCATCAAAAGAAGCATGGTCAGGAGGTTGAGGGAGGTGATTTTGCCCCTCTTCTCTGCTCTTTTAAGACCCTACCTGGATTACTCCAAAGCATCCAGCTCTGGAATTCTCAGGACAGAAAGAACATGGACCTGCTGGAGCAGGTCCAGAGGAGGGCCATAAAAATAATCAGAGGACTTGATAACATCTACTATGGACAGGCAGCAGGATTACAGCAGCCTTTCAGTATCTAAAGGGGGCCTAAAGGAAAGACAGGGAGGGACTCTTTATCAGGGAGTAGGTAGGATGATAGTAGGATGAAAGGTAAGCGTTTTAAACCGAAAAAGGGTAAATTTAGGTTAGGTATTAGGAAGAAATTCTTTACTGTGCCAGTGGTGAGACAGTGGAACAGACTGCCCAGAGAAGGTGTGGATGCACTATCCTTAAAGTGTTCAAGGATAGATTGGTTAGGATTTTGAGCAACCTGGTCTAGTGGAAGGCATCTCTCCCTGTGTCTCCTGGGAAAGAGCTGTCCTAAACCAATTGAGATTTTTTTAAATTAGAATGTTTCACTGAAAACTATCATTTGCCAAAGTGGACATAGCTTAGAAAATGCTTCAATTTAAATAGACTTCAGAACTCAAGTGTTTCAGCTTTATAGTACTAGTGATTCTCAGTGAAGCCTAGGGACAAGACAAGGGGCAATGGCTGTAAGCTGAAGCATAGGAGATTCTGTGTGAATACATGTAGAAATTTTTTCCCAGTGAGGGTGACAGAGCACTGCAACAGACTGCCCAGAGAGGTTGTGGAGTCTCCTTCTATGGAGATATTCTCCTTCTATGGAGATATTCAAAATCCGTCTGGACACGCTTCTGTGTGACCTGGTCTAGGGAATTCTGCTGTGGCAGAGAGGTTGGACTAGATGATCTTTCGAGGTCCCTTCCAATTCCCAATATTCTGTGATTCAGTGATTTTGATTTGATTTCACCCCCCAAATATCACTTTGTTTTCAAATGTCAGTCTAAGTATTTTTACTGATAAAACTTTTCCAGAAATTTGATCAGAGGTATCATACATTGTTTTTAATTTGCTCCAGAGTAGAATGTCATTGAAAACTAAAATATATCATACAAAGTACACACACCAGTTCATAATATTGCTAAAACTGAGTACAAGTAACGAAGTAGACAACATACTAATATATGTTTCAGCTACTTGAAAGGCCATTCTAGGGAGGCAGGTGTTGGCCTCTTCTCCCTTGTGACTAGTGACAGGACTAGAGGGATAAGAGTAGTGTAGGGCTATTGGCTGGACTAAATGATCTTGAGGATCCTTTCCAACCGCAATGATTCTGTGATGTTAATGAGTATTTCTCTCAAAGCGAAAGAAATAAGAAGCATATTGAAAAAGATCCACACAGAGCTATCTGTTCTATATACTGAAATTTGCAAGTTGTTAACATCTTCCAATCAGCCAAAAGATTTCTCAGGACTTATTTTAGTAACATGCTTTGAAGGACAGTATTCCTAAATAATTTATAAATTTATTTACCTACTGCATCCCCGGGGTCCAGGTAAGAGACATTACTAGGAAACTCCCTGGTCTGGTGCAGCCCTCTGATTACTACCCTTTATTGGTTGCAGAGGTTGGTAGTGAGGAGATTACAGAATGAAATCCAAGGCCAATTAAAAGGGACTTCAGGGTTCTGGTGACTGGTTGATGGATCAGGAGGACAGGTGATTTTTTCTTCAATACCTTCTGTAGCAGAGAAGCATACCGAAAGGAACAGGAAAATCCAGTTGATCAAGTCATGGCTCAGAGGCTGATGTCATCAGTGGACTATTGGTGGTTTTGATCATAGAATCGTCAAGAGTTGGAAGGGACCTTAAAAATCATCTGGTTCCAACCCCCCTGCCTGGCAGGGACACCTTCCACTAGATCAGGTTGCCCAGGGCCCCATCCAGCCTGGTCTTAAAACCTTCCAGGGATGAGGCTTCCACAACCTCTCTGCCCAACCTCTTCCACTGTCTCACCACCCTCATAGTGAAGAACTTCCTCCTAATGTCTAATCTAAATCTACCCTCCTCTAGCTTACACCCATTTCCTCTGGTTCTATCACTGCCTGACTTCCTAAAAAGTCCCTCCCCAACTTTCTTGTAGGCCCCCTTCAGATACCGGAAAGCCACAATAAGGTCTCCTCGGAGCCTTCTCCTCTGCAGACTGAGCAATTCCAACTCTCTCAGTTTATCATGGGGCAGTTTATATGGCACCAGGCCTGCTGGTGGCAGATGGTGTTAACCTGTCTCAAAGGGATTCTAGCTCAGGAGTTAGTGAGGTTCATTGATAGGGCTTCAAATTAGGTTTGAAGTGGGAAAGGGGTTAAAATCAGGCTAGCTAGAGATGAGCCTAGGGGCAGCATGCTCGGGGCAAGATCAAGATCCCACCTGAAGTGCATATTCACTAATGCACGCAGCATACACAACAAACAGGGGGAGCTGGAAGCCATTATAGGGCAGGGGAACTATGACACAGTTGCCATCACAGAAATGTGGTGGGATGAGTATTGTGATTGGAGTGCTGCAATAGACAGCTCTAGGCTTTTCAGAAGGGATAGGCAGGAAGGAGAGGTGGTGGGGTGGCTCAGGATATCAGGGGGTGCTTTTATTTTATAGAGCCTGACGGTGATGATAAGGTAGAGTGCTTGTTGGAAAGGATTAGGGGGAAGGCCAACAAGGCTGACATCCTGGTGGGAGTCTGTAACAGACCACCCAACCAGGATGCAGAGGCAGATGAGGCACTCTAAAAGCAGCTGGCAGAAGTCTCATTATTGCTAGCCCATTTTCTTGTGGGAGACGTTAGCTTACCAGATGTCTGCTGGAGACACAATACAGCAGAGAAGAAACAGTCTAGGAGGTTTCTGGAGCATGTGGAAGATAACTTCCTGATGCAACTGGTGAGTGAGCCCACCAGAGGAAGTGCCCTGCTTGATCTGCTCTTTACTAACAGAAAAGGACTGGTGGGAGATGTTGTGGTCAGAGGTCATCTTGGGCATAGTGACCATGTAATGACAAAGCTTTCAATTACCTGTGAGGTAAGGAGGGGAGTCAGCAAAACTACTACCTTGGATTTCTGGAGAGCAGACTTTGGACTGTTTAGGACACTGGTTGACAAAGTCCCATGGAAGATGGTCCTGAGGGGCTAAAGGATCCAGGAAGGCTGGATCTTCTTCAAGAAGGAAATCTTAAAGGCACAGGAGCAGGCTGTCCCCATGTGCTGAAACATGAGCTGGTGGGGTAAAAGTCTGGCTGAACAGGGAGCTTTGACCGGGACTCAGGGAAAAAGAGAGTTTACCACCTCTGGAAGAAGGGGCAGGCAATGCAGGAAGACTACAAAGATATAATTAAGACATGCAGAGAGAAAATTAGAAAGGCAAAAGCACAGCTTGAACTTAATCTGGCCACCGGAGGTAAAGATAACAAAAAAAGGTTTTACAAATACATTAAGAGCAAAAGGAGGGCCAAGGAGAATTTCCATCCTTTACTGAATGCTATGGGGAACATGGTCAGCAAGGATGAGGAAAAGGCTGAGGTACTTAACGACTTCTTTGCCTCAGTCTTTAACAGTCAGATCAGTTATCCTTAGGGTACTCAGACCCCTGAGCTGGAAAACATGGATGGGGAGCAGTGTGAAGCCCCCTTAATCCAGGAGGAAGTGGTCAGCAACCTGATTCGCCACTTAGACAAGAAGTTGTCCCTGGGGCCAGATGAGATCCACCTGAGGATACTGAGGGAGTTGGTGGAGGTACTCACCAAGCCACTGTCTTCATTTATCAGCAGTGCTGGTTAACCACATAGGTCCCAGAAGACTGGACGCTTGGGAATGTGACGCCCATCTATAAGAAGGGTTGGAAGGCGGATCCAGGGAACTACAAGCCTGTCAGCCTGACCTCAGTGCCGAGAAAGGTTATGGAGCAGATCATTTGAGTGCAAGAGTGTGGCAAGTCCAGGACAACCAAGGGATCAGGCCGAATCAGCATGGGTTCATGAGAGGCAGGTCCTGCTTAACTAACTTGACCTGCCTAGTGGATAAAGGAAAGGCTGTAGATGTTATCTACCTGGATTTTAGTAAAGCCTTTGACACTGTCTCCCAACACATTCTCCTGGAGAAGCTGTCCTCATAGGATCATGCCAAGACAATTCAGGCCAAATCCTTCCACCCTGGCCTGTATATAATCTAAAGAATTTCTGCTTCTCTTCTACATATTTCATTCTCCAGGCATTTCACTCCAAATGATGACCATTTTCTTTTGTTAAGGATCTAAAAACTCACTACTTTCAACCAGAGGGCTAATTACAGTCCTCAATTTCTCTGAGGCTTTAATACAAAGCTTTCTAGTACAGAATTCAGACAGCACTATTGTCCCTAAGCGCTGCTATGGCAAAAGTGAGCTGCGGCCCATATGCTACATATACATAAGCAACCACAACTGACCATGTCAATAAATGAAATTATTAAACAGATTTTAAAATGCAGGTAAGTTATACCTGAAGTGTCACAAAGGGTTTTACCTATGTTGACAAAACATTAAAACTCCAATGAAACCATATTATCATCACTGTATCTTTCAATTACTTAAAACCTAACCATTTAAAATATCCTAAACAAAGTATGTCACATATTTCAGGTCATCCTGTTACAAGAAAAATAGTTATAGTTGCTTGCCTGCCATAATTCAACACTGAATGAAAATGAGTCTGTAAAAAGTAAAATGTAAACTTCAGCACCGCTATAAATATATATTTGTAGGGCAGCATCTTTGAAGGAAAACTAAAGCTGATCTTTGCAGTATTCCCTGAGGTATAAGTGATAATATCTACCTTTCAGAAAGGTAGCTCAATCTTTCCAGCATGAAACATTAACAGTATTGCACGAGTCACAGGCTCATTTTGGAGAAGGTTCTCAGTTCTCTCCAGCTATGCTACTGTAGTAGGAATAGAATCATTTTCGTTTTTTTCCCAAACTGGAAATCAGTTTAGCACACAAGAGACCTAAAGGCTACTTATCTTTATGGGAACATTCTGGCAATACAGAAGCATTAAAAATGAAGCATGACACCCTTCTACTTTGCTCACATGCTATTTGAACAGAAACCAGAGGCAGCTTAAATGGATCAGACCTCAACTACCTTAAACTTGCATAAGGATTGACATATATACTAAAGGAGCAGTAAGGAGCAGCTAGTTCCTAAGTCTTCCTATTTAGATCAAATGCTGAGGCACATACACAGCTAGGGACACTGTTCTTTGCTAGCTATTCACGCAGGCCATCAAACTACTGAGTTTCCGACCTGTTTTCCAATAATGCAATCACTAACTTATTACCAATCTCTGTTACAAAACATAACAGAGAGAAGAGCAGGTAAGTAGCAGCAACAGGCTGTTTAACTCTGCAATAGAATAACTTAAACTCTTTGAATTAAACTTGCAGGACATGATCCAGGGACACAATTCATAAGCCTTTGTTCTCTTTAACAGTTGCCATGGGAGACCATAAATCGGAGCTTGCAGAACCACAAGTAGCCTTCCCAGGCCACATGTCTGACATTATTGTCTGCATGGTTTTATCATGCATGCATTATAATATTTGTCTGAAATATTCATATTGACCATAGTATCCTGTATAGTACTAAGCTGCTATCTCACACAATCTAATATTCATTTACCTTTCTGTTTTGTCTTCCAGGTTCATATTACAAGAAACCTGAGCTCCTCCCACTGCTAATTATTCCTAATGTTTACTCACAGCAAACATCCTCTTCTAGATCTTCTAAGACACTGTCTGTCAACTAGCTATTTCTTATTTCTGAAAGATTTTAAGGAAAATTTTCAAACATAACTCTGTGCTTTTCAGTGGACAAGAATCTGAGTTATTACCCAAACACATATATGCCTTTTCCACAGGTGTTTATAAAAAAAAAAAAAAAATCTTTCAATTTATCTGAAGCTTATTAGCATGTATCTTAACACACTACTGATAACTATGTTAATACGGTATATGAGTTTTGAATGCATTAACTGTTCAGAAAGTTCCTGCAAATCAACCACAGCAAGTGGGAGCCTACCCCTACATGTTAGCAATTAGCACTCCAGGCCACAACCCATCCCTGCCCCATCCTTTCCAAATACAAACATCTTTCTTTTACTTGCAAAGATTCATAAAATTCTTAACAATAATTATGACAAACCCCAAATTAACTATGGAACAACAATAAGTAACTACAATACAATCATTAAAGATATGTGTTGGTGTCAATGTGGTAAATCTAGTCGACAAAATTATTATAAATTATTTCAAGAAACACAAAAAAAGCTTCTCAAATATTCTAGTGTGCAACAAGACTATTTGCTACTATAATTTTTGAATTCGGTGAACAAATATTTTACCGTGTTTGAATACCCTAACATTTAGAGACTAAGCTATTTAAAGACCAGCTTCCATTCTATCTTATTTCAGGAAACAAATATGTTGATACCTATCAATTACAGGTAACTATGGCTGTGCAAACCACTTAAAACAATCCATTCATTGGTTTAATTTCAAATCATTATTTAACACAAAACCCTACTAATGAACCTGTGTGTAACCTGATTTAAAAAATACTTACCATAATAATGTACATGAGACCAAACTGAACTGTATCTATCAATGTGGATGTCATTTTACTAATAAAACCTCTAAAGTCTGTAAATTTATTGTCTTTGGTAACTGACATTAGTTCTATAGGGTCACATTCAAGCTAAAGAATGTCTAATTTTTGGTTTTCATTACAAAATAGCATAAGTATTTATGCAACACCATCATAAAAATGACGTGTTTTTCTGTTCTTGTTTATAACAGTTATCTCCTTATATCTGTAATAAGCTTTGTCATACCTTCTAACAGGATTTCAAAATCAGAATATTTTCAATGAGATATTTAGAATCACAGAATTGTCAGAGTTGGAAGGGACCTTAAAGATCATCTAGTTCCAACTCCCGTGCCTGGCAGGGACACTTTCCACTAGATCAGGTTGCCCAGGGCCCCATCCAGCCTGGTCTTAAAACCTTCCAGGGATGAGGCTTCCACAACCTCTCTGCCCAACCTCTTCCACTGTCTCACCACCCTCATGGTGAAGAACTTCCTCCTAATGTTTAATCTAAATCTACCCTCCTCTAGCTTACACCCACTTCCCCTGGTTCTATCACTGCCTGACCTCCTAAAAAGTCCCTTACCACCTTTCTTGTAGGCCCCCTTCAGATACTGGAAGGCCACAATAAGGTCCCCTCAGAGCCTTCTCTTTTCCAGAGTACTCCAATCTTCTAATAATTATCGTGGCCTTTCTCTGAAGTCGCTCCAGCACCTCCATATCCCTCTTGTAATAGGGGCNGCTCAATACCACTGTCCATGTCACTGATAGAGATGTTCAACAAGACCGGTCGCAGTACTGATCCTTGAGGGACTCTGCTTGTTACTGGCCTCCACCTGGACATGAATCCATTGACAGCCACTCTTTGGGTGCAGCCACCAAGCCAATTCTTTACCCACTGAGTGGTCCATCCATTGAACACATATTCCACCAACTTGGAGACCAGGATGTCGTGCGGGACAGTGTCGAAGGCTTTGCTCAGGCCCAGGTAAATGACATCAGTTGCTCTTCCCCTGTCTACTGGTGTTGTGAGCTTTTCATAGATGGCCGCCAGATTCATCAGGCACCATTTACCTTTGGTGAAGCCTCCTTTGAACATACCTAACACACAAAACTGATTACTTCATACTGTGTACTAGCTGCTGCCTCCAACCCTTCACTCAAAATCTCAGCAGGAGAGAGAAAGAGCACTTGCTCAGGATTCTAAAATCCTTCTCAGTGGCAAGAACTTAAAACAAGAAAAGAAAAAATCTGAGAGAATATGATTATTAAATAACTTNCTCTTTGGGTGCAGCCACCAAGCCAATTCTTTACCCACTGAGTGGTCCATCCATTGAACACATATTCCACCAACTTGGAGACCAGGATGTCGTGCGGGACAGTGTCGAAGGCTTTGCTCAGGCCCAGGTAAATGACATCAGTTGCTCTTCCCCTGTCTACTGGTGTTGTGAGCTTTTCATAGATGGCCGCCAGATTCATCAGGCACCATTTACCTTTGGTGAAGCCTCCTTTGAACATACCTAACACACAAAACTGATTACTTCATACTGTGTACTAGCTGCTGCCTCCAACCCTTCACTCAAAATCTCAGCAGGAGAGAGAAAGAGCACTTGCTCAGGATTCTAAAATCCTTCTCAGTGGCAAGAACTTAAAACAAGAAAAGAAAAAATCTGAGAGAATATGATTATTAAATAACTTGATTTAAACTCTTCCAGAAGGTAAAAATCTCTCTATTGTCTTCTGTTGACTAATTAGTATGGATCCCTTAGTTACAGAATCATAGAATCATTGAGGATGGAAAATACCTCTGAGATCATCAAGTCCAACTGTTAACCCAACACTATCATGTCCACCACTAAACCAGGACCCTAATTGCCACATTTACACATTTTTCTGAACACTTTCAGGGATGGTGNTGCCACATTTACACATTTTTCTGAACACTTTCAGGGATGGTGATTACATTACTTCCCTGGGCAGCCTGATCCAATGCTTAACCACTCTTCAGTAAAGAAATTTTTCCTAACACACAATCTAAACCTCCCCTGGCACAACCTGATGTCATTTCCTCTCATCTTGTCACTTGTTACCTGTGAGAAGAGACCAAAACCCACCTTGCTACAACCTCCTTTCAGATAGCTGTTGAGAGCAATAAGGTGTCCACTGAGCTTCCTCTTCTCCAGACTAAACAGGAGTTGTGAGTTACTTTTTGCATGCTCATACACCTGAAACTTTTGACTGAAACTCAAGGGCTGACCTGTTCAACAACAGTACCACAACAAAGTCCATTTTTGATCTCACTCTGATTCCTTTTTATCATGTATAAATGAAGATTAAAAAATTTACTTTCTGCAATGTGAGATATGGTTTACAATGCTTAAAAAGATAAATCCATTTCTATATGTTAAAATTTCTATAAAATATGTTGAAAGATTTTAGTTTTAAAAATACTTTTAAACAGAATGGTCAAGATGAAAAGGCTGACACCAATAAATACTCAAACATTACTTTCTGTGTATCAACTCAAAACTTTATAGATTTCTACCAGAAAATCTCACACCCTCAGGCTAAAAGATCACATTTGTAAAGTCAATCAAAAGCTAACAAATGCTTCTTGCACTCAAGAAATCTGACATAGTCCTCAGAATATATAATTGCATAATATTCCCCTTCCACCCTCCGGCCCAATCTTCTTTCAGCTTACAAGGAGGGATCTACTCAAGAAATGCATCAGAGGCTATTCATAAGGCTTTAAGGTCTGTTGTATACATGACTCTCCAACCTCGAGTAAAAAATTAAAGAGAAGCATGAAGGGAAAGAGGCTGCAGATCAGATAGCAAGAAACAGAAAAAATGCCACTCTTATTCTGTTTCTGTTACTAACAGTAAACGTTTCTGTGTTCTGCTCCGTTTGGTTTGGTTTTGGTTTCACACCCCCACCCCCCAACATGCTCCAAAACCTAATTTGAAAAATGCCTGATTAGTCATGTTTGTAACCAAATTAACAAAA
>VWZX01007828.1:10753-21594 GCA_013399015.1 Galbula dea
ACTAGCTGCTGCCTCCAACCCTTCACTCAAAATCTCAGCAGGAGAGAGAAAGAGCACTTGCTCAGGATTCTAAAATCCTTCTCAGTGGCAAGAACTTAAAACAAGAAAAGAAAAAATCTGAGAGAATATGATTATTAAATAACTTGATTTAAACTCTTCCAGAAGGTAAAAATCTCTCTATTGTCTTCTGTTGACTAATTAGTATGGATCCCTTAGTTACAGAATCATAGAATCATTGAGGATGGAAAATACCTCTGAGATCATCAAGTCCAACTGTTAACCCAACACTATCATGTCCACCACTAAACCAGGACCCTAATTGCCACATTTACACATTTTTCTGAACACTTTCAGGGATGGTGATTACATTACTTCCCTGGGCAGCCTGATCCAATGCTTAACCACTCTTCAGTAAAGAAATTTTTCCTAACACACAATCTAAACCTCCCCTGGCACAACCTGATGTCATTTCCTCTCATCTTGTCACTTGTTACCTGTGAGAAGAGACCAAAACCCACCTTGCTANATCATGTCCACCACTAAACCAGGACCCTAATTGCCACATTTACACATTTTTCTGAACACTTTCAGGGATGGTGATTACATTACTTCCCTGGGCAGCCTGATCCAATGCTTAACCACTCTTCAGTAAAGAAATTTTTCCTAACACACAATCTAAACCTCCCCTGGCACAACCTGATGTCATTTCCTCTCATCTTGTCACTTGTTACCTGTGAGAAGAGACCAAAACCCACCTTGCTACAACCTCCTTTCAGATAGCTGTTGAGAGCAATAAGGTGTCCACTGAGCTTCCTCTTCTCCAGACTAAACAGGAGTTGTGAGTTACTTTTTGCATGCTCATACACCTGAAACTTTTGACTGAAACTCAAGGGCTGACCTGTTCAACAACAGTACCACAACAAAGTCCATTTTTGATCTCACTCTGATTCCTTTTTATCATGTATAAATGAAGATTAAAAAATTTACTTTCTGCAATGTGAGATATGGTTTACAATGCTTAAAAAGATAAATCCATTTCTATATGTTAAAATTTCTATAAAATATGTTGAAAGATTTTAGTTTTAAAAATACTTTTAAACAGAATGGTCAAGATGAAAAGGCTGACACCAATAAATACTCAAACATTACTTTCTGTGTATCAACTCAAAACTTTATAGATTTCTACCAGAAAATCTCACACCCTCAGGCTAAAAGATCACATTTGTAAAGTCAATCAAAAGCTAACAAATGCTTCTTGCACTCAAGAAATCTGACATAGTCCTCAGAATATATAATTGCATAATATTCCCCTTCCACCCTCCGGCCCAATCTTCTTTCAGCTTACAAGGAGGGATCTACTCAAGAAATGCATCAGAGGCTATTCATAAGGCTTTAAGGTCTGTTGTATACATGACTCTCCAACCTCGAGTAAAAAATTAAAGAGAAGCATGAAGGGAAAGAGGCTGCAGATCAGATAGCAAGAAACAGAAAAAATGCCACTCTTATTCTGTTTCTGTTACTAACAGTAAACGTTTCTGTGTTCTGCTCCGTTTGGTTTGGTTTTGGTTTCACACCCCCACCCCCCAACATGCTCCAAAACCTAATTTGAAAAATGCCTGATTAGTCATGTTTGTAACCAAATTAACAAAATCTGTTCTAATATTATCACACACATTATGATGCAAACTCCAAATTTATTCAAAAGTCGGGTCCTACAGTTGCTCCAGTTAAGATTTCAAAAGTTATAAAGACCTACTCCTGCACCTTGGTTCCCAGTTTGCATGACTGCACACTCTCCTCAGATACATTTAAAAATAAGCATCTGTGAAGCATTCCAATATTACAATACATGCCACAGAAAAGCCCATGAGGAAATTAAGAACTTAATGTATGGAGCAGAGCTTAATGGTGCAAAGTGATTAAAGTAAAGGACTACACATTGAACACCAAAGAGAAATCAAAATGTTTAAGTATGAAAGGCAGGACTGGAAGCAATGTCAAGAGTCTATCCCTTTCCCTAAGGCAGAATCAACAATATCTAAGGCCAATCCCATAAGACATTAATATAACCTGTTGTGGTTTTTTTTGAAAGAAACAAACAAAAACCAATCCACAACTCCATTTAGGAGGCCATGCTCATTCCACATAGTTAGTGAAATAGGCATTCTGTTGTATGAAAAAAGTAATGACAGACCTAAAGACTACCTCAGTGCATTCACAAGAATGCCAAATGCAGACTACACAGGTAATCCAAACTGCAGAATCACCCATCCTTTGCTCTTACAAGAAGCACTCCACAGTTTTGAGTTTTTGATTTGGTTTTTGTTTGTTTGGTTGGTTGTTTTGTTGTTTGTTTTTCTTTAAATTATGTGGTTTCCTCAGTTTAGGAAAAAAAACCAAACAACAATTCAAACAATGAATTCCTACATGTGAAATAATGCTTCTTTGCCCAGTCAGTCCATGTGTTGTTCTTTTGGCTTCTCAGACGATTTCTTCTTTTTCCCCCTCTCTGGCCTCTTTCAGAACATGCTTCCCACCCACTTCCACGCATGAACTGCTTCCCTTCACTGTACACCCAATTCCAAAGCATCCCTCTGTCTCAGCTTCTTGCTAAGGCTGTCTCACAGCTCTTCCTGTATCTTTAGGGAGGACATTTACATGTGCCCCACCAGCCTTTTTATCCAGGCCTCACAGTTCAGTCATTATTTCCTTAGGAACTCCAAGACCCTTTCCTCCTCAATCCTGCCCTTCAAACTGACATTCCCTCCCTATCCTATCTAAGTTAGGTTTAACTCTCTTCTCCTTCATGTGTTCACCCTTCCGGCCACCTGCAACCTCAATTCTCATCTTCTCCACATTCAAACAAATCAGCATTGTGGATAAGCAGAGAATGAACAACAGAAAGCTAAGAGTCTGTACCATATCTTACTGCTTAGAATTGTGCTTATCATGAAAGTCCAGTTTTGCATGTAAATTTTTTCAACACTAACACCTAGAATCAGAGAAGACAATTGTCTAGAAGGCTTATTGTTTAGATGCTAATATTTTGCCCAATTTTTGGACAGATTTTTGAATGGCAACAAAAGGCACATCCTGAATGCAAAAAGTCACCTCACACTCAAATTAAACTCCTTTTCCAGAGAATGAGGGTGCTCCAATTACTGGAAGAAAACATCAGAATTAAAAGTATCAGTCAACAAAGCACAGTCACCCAGAATGGAAGGTTTCAGCCCAAATGACTGAAGTTTAGCAAAGTCAGAAGCAAAATCAGTGTCTTTAAATACTAAGCATAACTGAGGAGTCACTATGTATACCTATAGAAAACAAGTGGTGAGCAACAGACACTCTTAAAGTCAACCAGTAACTCTGTTAAACAATGTTTCAGTTCCCTTTAACTGTCAAATTTTAATAGGATACACTGAAATTTTTCTATGTTACAGGTTATGCCTCAACAAGAATTTTTAAGAAAACTGCCAAGAAGAGTCAACCATCACTGAGCATGCTAGTAGAAGAAAATTAATTTCCTATCATTACCAAAAAAAAAGGAAAAAAGAAAAAAAGAAAGAAAAGGGGAACTTAGCATCTATGTAGTAAAAAGCAGAACTAGAAATTTAACAAATCATTGTGCAGAGTTTTAATTTTCCCTTTGCAGGAAAAATACCACAAAACAAAACCTACAAAGTTCAATTGATTTTATATCACCACAAAGCACCCTACTAGCCACCCAGCATACCTGAAGAAAAAGAGAAAGCCACATATTTGAATGGAAAAACAACTTGCAAGAAAGGGGGCAGTCTCTATTAAAACCTGAAACTTGGAAAATTTTCAGAGACAAGTATCTGCAACCTCAGCCTTTCTGAGAACCTGGTCAACATAGAGGAGAGATTTTTAGCTCAAATGTGAGAGATAGGTGTTGCACCACCACAGACATATTTGTATTCAAGGAGCTTGATAAATTACATTATATTAAAACAAAACGGATAAAAAAGCTTACTACTATAAAACCAAGCATTAAAGTACGGAGATGTGTCAGAATTAGGGTTGCTTACACCTACAATTTAGTCCCTTGTGTATTATGATAGTCATCCATTAAATGATTATACACTGGTTTTTTGTTCTCCACAGGATCTCTGTCTCATATATGGCACATGACATATATATATATCACAAAACAAATCAGCTACAAAGTAAGAAGAGGTGCCTTCTGTGGGTCATTAAACTTTTTTTACTAAGAACTTTGAATAAAATGTAGTTAATAAATCGGACTGATTAAAAACAGTTTCACGTCCAACTGATTTTTTGCTGGAAACTGTCATTTATAAAAAACAAACTCTGCTTTAAAACACACACACCCCCCAAAACAAACAAAAAGATGAGCAAAAAACTCCAACCAACAAATTTTTTTTTCACAGAAAACTTCTATCACAAGTAAAAGCATACAGAAGAAAGAGGAAAAAAGATAACACTGAGCACTACTTATTCTACCTGTTCCATAATATCCTTGCAGTCTCTGGGCCATGCCTAGACTACATGACATGAAAAGCAATATGGGGAAAAAAAAGTTCCTACATCCTAAAAGCAATGTTCTGGCTAGCAAAGGACTTACTACACCTCAAGATGGTCTTGCTTTCCTAACAGAGCCACATAGCAGCTGGACAGCAGACTGACATCGCAATATCTGACGCAATATCATCACAGTCTGACCACTAGGCTGCAAAGGATTCCATTCAAGTTGTTTACACCAAGCACAATCACCAGTTTAAGAGGGAGTGTTACCCCTAACAGCCAAGAGACAATGCTCAAGATAACTTCCAGCAGGAACCAGCAACCTTGGAAGGCAAACATTTTGATTTCTCAAAAAAATATTCTGAATCTCTGTCTGCAGTATTGCAGACCAGCCATTTAATTGCTTGTGGGATTTAGGTTATTATATAGTAGTTTTCTCTGTTCTTTCAAAACTATTTCGACTCAGTTTCAGTCTTAATCTATAAAATGGAAGTAGTATTTCACAGATGTGTAAATAAAAAACGTTCACTAATGTCTGTGAAGTGTAGATATTTATTTTGAGTTAATTCCTAAAAATTAGAAGATGAAAACACTCAGTATTCAGAACAGATTTGGATGTATACAGCAGGTAATAAGGCAGCAGGCTGCAAACTGAGTGACAAAGAAAAACAATTATATAAGCTAGGTTATAACAGTATATCAATCAGCTGGCATTTCCCATGCACTCTATGAGACACTGAATTGGGGCTGAGAGGGCAAGGGGGGACATATTAACATAGTTGAAGGCCTGGTGTATGGAAAAGAGGGCTTGGTTATATTTGGGGTTGTAATCTTAGTCTGCTCTTTCCTTATCTGAGTCCCTTACTCTGCAGCCTACTACCTTCTGACACTGTTCCTCTAAAACGCATTGCATGTGTACATATACACACTGCTACAGAAACAAAGTGCTTCAAATCAAACCATAGCAATAATCAGAAAAAATCAAAATATTGACCTATATAAAAATATTGAGTCTCTGATTGGAAAATCACTTAAAATCAACTATACATATACTAAATTTGAAAGCTTAATTTCTAACTTTAGCATGAAAAATAGTCTTCATTGTCTACAGGGTTTTTAAGTCATTTTTGTAAATCAGGTAGTCACTTTCAAGTACAGTATCAACCATACTCAATTTGTCTCTAATTCCTCTTAGTTTCTCTATAGAGCTGAGCCAAATCCTTTCTCCCCTGCCTTCTGCTAGTGAGGTTTTTCCACAGCTAACAGTAGAACAGGAAGTGAGGTACAAACCATAGGTCCTGCACAATATCCTCATACACAATTTCCTTAGTCTTGCAGTCTAGCACATGCCAATATAAAGCACTTCTCATACATGTACTTTGGGGTTCAGGATCACCTACCAAGAAGCATGTTTGTAACAATAAGAAAATAAAACCACAAATATAGATGAATTACATTAAAGGTTTTTAGAATACAAGCCTTTAACAATTGTCATTTAAAAAGGACTTAATTCTTTTATTATTAAAAAGAATCATTATTGTGCAGGGTTACTAGCAATAACACACAGTGTCACCAATCTCAAGCATTTTCTTCTAATTATCTCTGTGCAACTCACGGTTTGTTACTGTTATCATTCAAAATCAGGAGTTAACTTAACCTATACTACTTGTAGTAAAGGTATATGAAAAGCAAGATTGAAAATAAGCAGCATCAAATTGAAATGGCCTTTCTCTCCCACGTCCCCCTCCAATGTTAAATTTTTCGAGTGAGGTATTTTCTAACACTAAAAAGCTACCTTAACACTGGATGACCCATACCTACCAGACACCAAATTCTAAAAGTATCACTACACATTTTTCCATTTAAGTATGCCCAGAACTGCTGTCAGTGTCCACACATTGATGAAATATTATAAACTCCTCTAGAATAATTTGTAGAAAGCATAAATATCTGAATTTGAAAGCTTAATTTCTTTCCTAGATCTAGATATTCAGAATAGAAGTGTGTCTTTATAGTTAGAGGAGTTATCCATTAATTTTACATATTTTGTGCAATACTTAAGAAATTTTAATATAAACTCAATATCGTGACTTCTCATCATCATGGCTAGGCTTTGCGAATGAAGATTTGGGGAAGGGCTCTACCCACGTTTGTTGCAAGCACGTTGGTGGCTAAAAAGGCCAATACAAGATAGGCATGAGTGGTTGCAAAAGGAACAGCAGAAAGACTCCTTAGATGGTGTGTTCTGCAAGGCACGATTCTTTCTGTGTTGTCTTTTCTCCTCAAGGTGATCCTGCATGCTTTCTCAAAAGCATCCTCAGCGTTATAGATGGTGTGTCTCCAGGCCTCCCGCTTGGAGGCCAGAGTAGACCAGTTATGACGATCAATATGGCCAAGGCTGAGATGTTGTTTCAGGGAGACCTTGTATCTTCTCTTTGGGGCTCCTCTCTTGCGGCAGCCGGTGGCAAGTTCACCATAAAGCAAGATCTTCGGGAGGTGGTGGTCCTTCATCCTTAAGACATGCCCTGCCCATCGCAGCTGTGTTCTCAGTAACATGGCCTCTATACTTGTGACTGCTGCTTGTTCTAGAATGGATGTATTGGTTATATAATCTGACCAGTGGATGTTTAGGATTCTGCGGAGACTTTGTAATAAAATATACTCGTAAAAATACCACGTTTGCAACTGAACATACAGATTTGCAATAGAAAACTTGTTACACCAATTCTTGGCTTGAATCAACTCATACTTTGATTATTTTTCATCCAGTATCCTTCAAAACTTAGTTTATTTATATTGTAGAGGACTATACATATGAAACATTTAGGACTAGGGCTGCATTACCTTAACTGTCATACAAACACAACAACTAAAAAAGTGGGTTTATCCCAAGAAAATTACCATATATTGCCTTGATTCTACAAGAGTCATATGAACACTAATGTACACAGAGTCTCAAACATGCAATAAGGTTGCATGGGGGTATCTGTACTCTTAATTAGAACAGAGATCTGCAAAGTGGTTTAATGATGCAATTTTGCTTCTCTGATCCTGTTCCGTTTCTCTCAAATCAAAATTCAAACATTTCAAACATGAAAAATAAATTATTTTAGTGGTATGCCAGTTCCAATGTCTGTCTTCTTTAAAAGTATTAAAAGCAGTTTAAAATATAGCAAAAGGCTTCATGGAAAGATCTTTTGTTGGAATAGTTTCAGGTACAACAGTTAAGTTGAGAGGTAAAAAGAAAATAAATGAAAGCTGTATACAGGAAACAAGTCCCAATGTACGAGGTACTCAAATGTACAAACTAAAAGTTAGCAAGAAGAAAGTATTTTCCTCTTTCAGTTAAAATAATTGTCACAACTAACATTATGAGAATCTTTAATTTTGTATTTCTATAACATCTATAAAGTAACTACACCCTCCTTAAAATGCTAGCTGTTGTAAAAAACAGTGAACCAAGTATAAGCTTCTAACACTAGGGAAAAAGCAGTGTGACAGTCCTGCTTCACACAGACTGAGACAGACACATTATAAACATTTCCACATGAAATATTTCTGCATGCTAAATATATTTTCCTGAGATAAAGATATTTACAACTACATAGACTGTGATAAAACAACTAATTCAGGATTGGTCATGTGTGGCTCTGAAGAACAAAAAAAACCTCATTACAAATCACAAATAGACAGCAACTTTTATTTCCCTATATAAATATAACTTTCTCACACCAGAAAAGTGCATGCTTTCTGATTGAAAATAAACAAACAAACAAAAAGGCGCTGTAAACACAACCCTGCCAAGATAAACTTGACAGGAACTACATAAGTACAGGACCTCATTTCCTGCTTATATCTGGTATATTTAAAGCAAGCCTCTTTAAATGAAAAATAAGCCTGAGAAGCTCACTGCTGTTAGCTTAACAAATACATTTTGTTAAAACGAGAGCTGTTTGAAATAGAGAGCGAACCACTAGAGCTAATGTCGCTTCCTGATGATGAAAACTACCCAAGAACTACAACTACTTCTACACAGTCCTTTCTTTCCTGTAAATCAGAGTTACACTCGGCCTCTACACGCATACTACGGACCAAAAGAAAAAGTAATTTTGCTGCACAGAGAAAGGGACAGATAGAGACAACTAGTAGCTCACTCTGCAATTCACGAAGTTTAAAAATAATAAGCTTCTTTTTCGAAGTGTAAATGGTTCCCCTCCACGCACGTACGCCTGAGGCCCTGTTGCAAACAGTGTCTAACAGGACCAGGCAGCACAAAGACAGGAATGGGAGATTAGTGGGAGGGAGGGAGGCCGGGATTGGGGCTCAGCAGGATCTTCAGGCTTTTTAAAATTCAAACTGCTCCCTGACCAATACAAATCACGGACACGCTACGGACTACTACACGGATTTACAGCATTAAAAACACGCCTTCTACGTGACAGCTATATTAACTTCACCCTTTTAAACATGTATCAAGGCACTCGGAGGAGCGATCGCACAGTTTTATTGTAAGACTCTAAACACGACACACCAGAAAGTTACTCTACTAGATACACTAACCACTTACTATAACAGATTTGCCTGAACAACTAAGAAAACTGGTGAAAAACAGACATATTATGTAATTGATACTTGTTTGCCATGTACAAGTTTCCTTTCTAAACGAAAGATGAAACTTTGTATCTTAAAATTTCCCTCAATTATGTGTATTCTATAGAACTACTTTCATTAGTTCACAGGGCATCTGTTTCAAATCTACCTCAATTTTTAGTAACGCTCTCAACTCCACCACACATAAGTTCGAGATCTACTTCACTGCAAATTGGCTACTATTTATTTATAAAGACCTGACATTAATCAATAGTCATTCACAAAACACATTTGGCCTGTTAAAATGACACCTGATTACGTATTCAAACATCATGGAGACAAACAGCCAATAACAACCTCAGGATCTCAAAGTGATATAGCCTGAGAAGAAAGGATGACACTTTTTAAGCATTCTTCAGTTTTCACTTAATTAAATATATGTTTGATTCTAAGTACTTCGGGTAAGATTTCATCTTCACGTTGGTCCCTTAAATGTCATAACCACAGCACTTCACACCCAATCCCTCTCCTGTTTGTTGTAAGAATAAAATAGTATTTCTTCTAAATTTAGTACCTATTCCTGTAACATATACAGCACATAGATGCAGAAAATGTGTGAAGAACTTGATGAAATGTTTGCCTATCTCTGTTTCCTGAGTCTGCAGGTGTCCCTGTCGTGTCAATTATCCCACAAACATTAGTTTTAACCTATAAATATACTAAGTGATTAATACACTAACCAATCGCTAGATTATTTAGAGATTAAACCTCTGCACATTATAAATCTATAAGCATTTGAACTTTTGAATGTTCAGTACGCAGTTGGTTAGAAGTGGAAGGCAATACCAAAGAGAGATGGGTATTTTTGTTCCTGGGTATTTACATTGTCTGTCTTCCCCTATTCCTCCACTTACTCCTACTCCACTTCAGAGGGCTGTCTACGCTGGGACCTTCCTTCCTTGCCCTAGGTGAAGTTGTAAATACGGCAAAGGATCAGTGCACATTTGCGGCTAATTGTATTGTTTCCTCCTCCTGCTGTTCCTCTCCGGGTTGAGGCCTGTCACTGGGAAGCCGCTTCGCCTTTCTAATCCCCGAGCTGGAGTAAAGGCGCTAGCCGGCAGGCCTGCGCTCTAACACCGGGCCTGGGCCTCCCAGCAGCCCGAGAGGAACCAATCTCCTCCGCCAAACCCGAGCGACGAAGAAGAGGGGCTGCGAGATAAACACCTCCAGTTGCCACTTATTCACCTCTACCCCGGATAACAGCTAAACCCCTCTGCTCCCGGCAGTACTGGGCCGCCCGGGCTGGGAGGCCCGGCCCGCTGCTGGAGAGGGCAGGGAGGGGAAGGGGAGACAAGGAGGGGGGATTACCTGAGCAAATCGGCGTCTGAATCCAACGAGAATCCGAGAAAGGGGGAAAGAAATCCGCCCCCCTCCCTCCTCAGAGGAGTCGCCGCCGCTGGGCCGCCGCCGCCGCGGAGCAGGAGGAGGAGGGGNGTGTCTCTCTCGCTCCCTCTCAGAACAAAATGCCGACCGGAAGTGCAGCTGCAGGAATGACTCCCTCCACCGGCGCCAAACACCAACAGCCTCCCCCTTCCCTCTACTGCCGCCTCCTCGCCCGCTTGCTGCCTCGCACAACCAACGCCGCTTCCGCCGCCGCCACTACGCTGCTCGGCGCCGTGCGGCTCCCCTCCCAGCGTCGCCGCAGCTGGAGCGGCTTCCTCTGCTTGGCCGCGCCTCGCTTCACC
>VWZX01007828.1:26600-41149 GCA_013399015.1 Galbula dea
ATGTTAAGAATGTGTTTCTGTTTTCATGAAGGCACAATACGAATTCTATGGCAGATACATCTTTTCAAATGTATACTAGTGTATACTAGTACTTTCATTTGAATGTCACAAATTTTATTATGCAAGGCACTAGGGATTCTGAATAAACTTAAAAGATAACATAAAACATGTAATTTAGACTATAAAATATATATAATATTTATATAACAGAAAAAGAGGTCACTTGTAGATTATTCTGCTTAACAAGTAGACTGTCCCAATATTGTTACATTAGGGCCATAAGGACAGACCTAGTAACAGTTGGTTTTATAGGGAAGATAAATGATAAGTTACACATTGTCCTTGAAAGAAATCTGAAATCTAGCTAAAGACGTTCTTCAGGTTCTTTTCTGTGGATTCACCACTGGGGAACCTCAGAAATGAAGGAGGTACCATTCCTTCTATAACTTCCCACAAATTCTTTTTGTTCTTTATTTTTTTTGTTTCTTTTTAATTTGAGCCTTATGTAACTGTATCCTCTCAAATGTTTTATTTTGAAAAGGCACTGGGGAAACAACTTACTGTCATGTTTTATAACAGATACAGAATTGTATGTCTGTTACGTAAGAAATCCTATGCAATTTCATACAAGAGCTGTGAGGGCCACTATTGAGAGATAAAGATAAAAACATTAGGGCTTTTTTTTTTTCATGGGCCAGCAAGTCAATGTGAACATTCATCTTCTGACAAAGCACAGAAGTTTTAAAACTTGGACTGTCGTGGTCATTGCAAGCTAAAAGCCATGCTTTTATGGATTAAGTATATTTGGGCACATCATACCATGCTTAAAACACCTTGCCACCCTGTTTTTAATGAACTTGCCAGCAAAAAGAAGATTTAAGACAGAGATATGATTATCCAAATCATGTATGTTAAGAAAGATTCTTGACTTCAGCTTATAAAAACTTCTTTGAAAGCGAGCAGAACTTTTCCACTCTTCAGATACTGAAGTACTAACAATCTCAGCCAAAAGATTCGATGACTGTATAAAAACTAACAGGTTAAACATGCCTGGGACTGTTTTCTAATATTAAGGCTGGTAGCCACATAGTTTTTCAATATTATTAAACTCTCTTATTCTTCAGAACTGGATAGTCACGTGCATCTGCTGTCCATTGGGAATGGTCTCTGGCTCACATTGACGCCTAAATTGTACCCAGGAATTTGGGAAAGTGCTGTCTGGCATGATTTTAGCCTGTGTCAAGGTGTGTTCTAACACTTGCAGATGCAATTTTTTGACAAATTATTTCCAATGTCTGTGAATGTTTTGTGGTGGTGTAATTTATGTTGCATTTTATAGATTCATCTAAAGCAGTCTCCTTGCAGTGATTAGCCAAAAGAAAGGTAAGAAGGGTATTGCAGTCTCCCACATAGAGATAAATCACATATTCCCAATCAATTCATATTTCAAATTGATTCTTAACTGAAACAATTAATCACCTAATATTTTATTCAGAAATCTGACAAAAGAAAGTTGGTTCAAATTTGCCTATGAAGTTAGTTATTTGTTCCTGTGAAGACATTCTAAAATGTCTTATACACTGGCTAAAACAGCCTTCTATCCTGTAGCAGATGTCCCTTTTAGACATCCTATGGCCTTTGTGAAAGGATGTTGCAGTGACAACAGGAAAAGTTACCATGTATTGTGCAATAAAATGAAAATCACAAGTTACAGTTCTTTCAATTATGGCTATTAACGTCAATTTGTAATGAAAATAGGTTCCAAAGTGTAATTTTATTGATTTTAAGATAAAAATGGAAGAGGACTAGATATAAATAAAGTATCATTGGATAATTTCTGAATGCTAAGTGTTTCCCTTTCAATTTCTTTTTTTCTAGAAAAAAATTTCAAACAATTATTCCATTTTGTAACTGGACACAAGTTGCAGTTTGCTTCCCAGTGTGGCCATAGGGACATACACCAGTCCATCTAGTTTGTCAGCACTTCAGATAATGTGTGGGCACTCCACTAGTAAGCCAGAAAAGCAGTATTTACTTGTCAGATATTTAATTTTTCATGGCCTTGCAATGCTATGCATTCTGAAGCCAAAGCCTTTTTAAATGTTTTTTAAACTTTTGACAGGGACAATAAGTGATCCAGAAAATGGAATAAAAGCCTAGGCTTTTATCATGCAAACAAATACAAGCAAAATGGTGTGACTTAGTTGCAATAGGGAAAAGAGGGAGAAAAAAATACTGGAAGAAGAATATGCCTTTTAGGAATGGTTAGCATGGAATTCTCAGACAGCCATAACTTCAGACAAAATCACCTGTTTATGAAAAATGGCCTTTCATATGTCATGGTCTATTTGAATACTTATTTTTGATGTTTATACTTCTGTATTTGTCCTCCCACTGTTCTAATATACCTACATCATCTTCCACATGTTCCCTAAATATAATTTGTCTTGGAGGAAGAGAACAGCATAGAAAATCTTGGTCCAAGAGGTATGTATTTGGAGAAATAACAGGATAAGCATGAGTAGTTTTTTATAGGTAAATAGAGCTGATTTGCCAATCATGGCTGTAATCAAAGAACATTGATGTACATGGAATTGTTAGCTTATGTTAAATTTATAGTTTTGAGTGACTACTGAACATTTTGTAGGTTTGCCAACTTACTCCGAGTGCTCCCTCAGCAAGTTTGCCGATGACACCAAGCTGTGTGGAGTGGTTGATACGTTGGAGGGGAGGGATGCCATCCAGAGGGAACTGGACAGGCTGGAGAGGTGGGCCCATGCCAACCTCATGAAGTTCCACAAGACCAAGTGCAAGGTCCTACATCCCGGTTGGGGCAATCCCAAGCACCAATACAGGCTTGGTGAAGACTGGCTTGAGAGCAGCCCTGTGGAAAGAGACTTGGGGGTGTTGGTGGACGAGAAGCTCAACATGAGATGCCAGTGTGCGCTTGCAGCCCAGAAGGCCAACCGTATTCTAGGCTGCATCAAGAGGAGTGTGGCCAGAAGGTTGAGGGAAGTGATTCTTCCCCTCTACTCTGCTCTCATGAGACCCCACCTGGAGTATTGTGTCCAGTTCTGGGGCCCCAGTCACAAGAGGGATATGGGGGTGCTGGAGCGAGTCCAGAGAAGGGCCACAAGAATGATCAGAGGACTGGAGCACCTCTCCTATGAGGACAGGCTGAGAGAGTTGGGGTTGTTCAGTCTGCAGAGGAGAAGGCTCCGAGGAGACCTTATTGTGGCCTTCCAGTATCTGAAGGGGTCTATAAGAAAGCTGGCGAGGATCTTTTTAGGACGTCAGACAGTGATAGAACCAGGGGAAATGTGTGTAAGCTAGAGGAGGGTAGATTTAGGTCGGATATTAGGAGGAAGTTCTTCACTGTTAGGGTGGAGAGACAGTGGAACAGGTTGTGCAGAGAGGTTGTGGAAGCCACATCCTGGAAGCTTTTAAGACAAGGCTAGAAGGGTACCTGGGCAACCTGATCTAGTGGATAGTGTCCCTGCCAGGCAGGGGGGTTGTAGCTAGATGATCTTTAAGGTCCCTTGCAACTCTGACCATTCTATGATTCCCAGCAAATACTGCATTCCAGTACAGGTATTCATATGGAAGATGATACAGTGACTTTCCTGAAGAAGCTGCAATCTTTATGGCTGTGCTTTTGCTCATATGTTTTCTGTGTAGGGTTCAATTCATTAAGGTGGCCTGTTATCCTCAATATTGCTGTTTGATAAAACATGTTATAGCTAGTTGTCATAGAGAGTGTTCTTTAAAATCACTGTAAGAAGCAGTTAAACTTTCTGGAAAAAGGAACAGCTTCCAAAAGAACATGGGTACGTGTCACCATCCAAAACAAAGACACATGTGGGTCGCACACGTTTTGATGGATATTTGAGGATAGGCATGTGTCAGAAAAAAAGATTAAAAATGCCATAGAAACAGAGGCAGAGAAGACACATGTACGGGCCTCAGCCATCACTGGGAATGTAGCTCTAAGAAAAATGGAGCAAGATAGATTGAAGATGACTGTCAGCCAAAAAGAACTTAAGACTTTTGAGTGGCATTCTCCAATGGCTTCAGAGGAGAAGAACGCATGCACAGTGTTTATAAACAGAGTGCATCAAAACATCCGATGCCACTGTGTATTTTTTCTGACACAGCTTGTAAGAATACATTTCCAATTTTAAAGACAGTTGCCTTCTAAATAGATTCCTAAATTACAATAATGTGGCAGGATTTAAAATATGAATTTTCCTGTCAGGAAAACATACATATGCATTATAAAATGTTTTTTATACTTCATTTTCTAGATTTTTCTTCTGAACTTGCTCACTACTTTCATTCCTTCCATGGTTCCATTGCTATTCCCTTCATTTCTAGACTGAGGATCTTCTTTACTTTGAGGGTGATGGACTACTGGAACAGGCTGCCCAGAGAGGTATTGGAGTCTCTGTCTCTGGAGACATTCAAAACCACCTGGATGCCATCCTGTTCAACCTGCTGTAGGTAAACCTGCTCTGACAGATGGGTTGGACTGGATGATCTCCAGAGGTCCTTTACAACCCCTAACATTCTGTGATTCTGTGACTAAAGTCAGTCTTGTGTTTTCTCCAGTGATCACTAATGATCACTCTGTTCTGGTCAAAGTGAATTGTTTCTCCTGTATTTCCTTGGGCAGTGTCTGTTTTCTTCCTTCTTACTTGCTCCCGAAGATAGAAGCAGCAGATAAAAGGCCTTGCTTTTCTTCTTTTCCTGTTTTGACTCTTCTCAACTGGCAAAAAATAATCCAAAATACAAATTTCTATCTGTTTCTCTTACAGAATCTGTTGGCTTAAAAGACAATTTCTCTATTAGCAATTATCTTCCTGGTTTTATTTTTTTCTGGTAGCTGTGTCTACAGACTAATCAAATGCTCATAGGCACAAAAGAAGAATGTTCTATGCCTTGAATAAGATGGTGAATGTAAAATTTGCTTAGTGGGTATGCCATTTTAATAGTGTAGAAAAGGTATATATATATGTGTGTTTGAATGTTTGGATTAAAAAATTCAGTTAAATAAGGGATAATCTGTTAGAAAATAGATTAATTGTAAAACCCATCCTATAAAATTTGTATTTACAGTATAGTATAGCATAAAAGTCCTAACATGAAAATTCTGTTTCACAAGAATTGTTATATACGTGCAGACTTGAAAATCTTTCTGGTTTTAATTTTTTCACATCTGGTTTCAGAAACTTCATTTCAACTATCAAGTGCAAATATTTCTTTATTTATATGTAAATGTTGTGCTGTGTTTATGATTGTCTGTGAATAACATAGCATATTGCTTTTACTATGAAAACTTGGATGTAGCTTCATAATGTTCAGAAAAACTCAAATTTACTGTCCAGCCTAGGGACATGTTAAGTAAAGACGTACAAACTATGTATTTTGATGTTTCTGTAATCTGAATTTTTCTTAAGAATGCAGTTTCATGAAAAACTGGTCACCTAAACAAGGATAACAGAAGGTTGGGTTGTTTGGTTTGTTTATTAAAAACTAGATTCAAGGTAAAACCAGCTTCTTCTTGGCCATTTTTTAGCCTGGAGAGGACTAGGAGGTGATCTTATCAATGCTTGTAAATACTTAATGAGAGGGTGTCGTAAGGATGGGGCCAGGCTTTTTTTCAGTGGTGCCCAGTGACAGGACAAGAGGCAATGGGCACAAACTGGAACATAGGAAGTTCCATTTAAATGTAAGGAGGAACTTCTTTACTTTGAGAGTGGTGGAGCACTGGAACAGGCTGCAAAGGGAGGTGGTGAAGTCTCCATCTCTGGAGCCATTCAAAACCCATTTGAATGCCATCCCATGCAACATGGTCTAGGAGAGCCTGCTCTGACAGAGGGGTTGGACTAGATGTCCAGAGGCCCCTTCCAACCCCTAAGATTCTGCGATTTGAATTTACAATGGGAAGCATCAGGTTTTATTTTATGGTTAGTCATGATATTCTTATGAACACTGTATTTTCTAAATCATCTCATTACTAACAGCTAGCATTTGAAAAATGAGAAAAATGCTTAGTATTCCTGTATTGTTCTGTATATTGTCCAAATATATTTCTCTGTTTGATTAACTCAAAAATATAATGTGGCCTGTGGGGGAAGGAGAGTTACATACATATTTTATAACCTGTCTGTGAGGCTTTGTTTCGTTATTATGTGATACACAGCAT
Source organism: Galbula dea (assembly GCA_013399015.1). Classification (NCBI taxonomy): domain Eukaryota; kingdom Metazoa; phylum Chordata; class Aves; order Piciformes; family Galbulidae; genus Galbula; species Galbula dea. The sequence continues at coordinate 32,806 of VWZX01007828.1, forward strand.
TGTGATGACCTTCATAGTGTTATGAAGTCAGTATAAAACTGCATAACTGTTGAACATTCAAGATCTATCAAACTGATTATCCTTAGCAGTTACTTACATATTTTTTCTTCTTCTCCTTTAATAATCTTCCCTCCCAGTAAGAAAAACAAATATGTGTATTTAAACAAAGATTTTTCTTATCAGGCCTCTACCGGCTTTGCCCTCTTCTAAAAGCAGTTCAGAGATGTCTGTATGAGACTACGCCTGGTGTTCTTCACATGTAATAGATAAAATTTGTCCAATTTCCCAAAATTTCATTCAAAATGCTATATACTGATGTTAAAATACCCAAAATAGAAAATTTCACGTGTAATTTTAGCAAGATTATTGAGCTGTAATAATCTTGGGCAGACAATAAATGTTTTAATTAATCATATAGAAGAAAATATGTTAACCTCTTCATTTTATCCTCCTAATTTGTTTATTCTGTGTGGTTTCAGTTTGCTTTTTAGTTTCATAGCTCCTCAGAGGAAGTGGGCTTGGCATTGTATAGCTGCCTGGGAAACACTGCACACGCTTGTGAGTCTACAGAAATATTTTTACTATGACTGAAAGCTCTCTTATGTTTATCACTAATAGCTGATCTGAAACCAGCTACTTCATGAACATTTTAAATGTCCTCAGCTTCCGTATGAAGTCTTGTCCAGTTACTTTATGCTCAGGACTCCCGTTAGCCAAGCCTGTTTGTTAGAGCTCTCCTACTGAACAGCTCTTGGCTCAGTACGTCAGATTATACTATTACGTGCATTATGAAAAACCACGGTACTCTTGGCTGAGCAGCAACCCGGACTGTTCGCAGTGGCCGCTTCCCTTTGTAAGCCCAAACCCCTTCTCCGTTACCCGTTCCCTGTCCTCCCTTTCTTCTTCCAGCCCCGTTCAGGTAAAGGAGGTCTCCCACTGCACCAGTGAGGAGGAAAGCTCTGATGATGCTAGAAGGAGAAATCAAAGTGGATTTAAAGTACCATACCAGCCCCAAACACCCTACCGGCATGATACCTCCCTTCCTCCCTCTAAACAGGCTGAGTGGAACTTGCCCACACGGGGGAACCGAAAGAGATATCCTCGGGATGTTACCCCAAGTTCATCCCTTTTAATTCATAGATCTACTCCTCTTACTTTTAATGACTGCTTGTAAGTCTCCTTTTGAAATCTTATCCTTAGTTTTATCGCGAATACCTAACAATATGTAAGTAGGTTCCCCCCTCTGCAGGTAATGGAATGATCCGCCTAGGTTCCTCGATGTTGACGCTCAACGTTTAGTTCCTTTCCTGTCGAATCCCAACGTAGATAGGTTGTGCCAGAGATTTGGATACTGCCTTCAGCCGTTCCACAGTTAAACACCACGGACAGGTCAGACTTGTGAGAACTGTCTCAAATAGCCAGTGAAATGGGGTAAATGACTTTCTCCTCTCCTCTCCTCTCCTCTCCTCTCCTCTNTGTGTGGCCCTACGTGGAGAGCAGTTGGTCCTTTCTGGTGAATAAGTCACCTTTCAGAAACCTTTTATTTTTCGCTCCCCCTTTTTTTTCTCTCTTGAGCAATAACTGGAGATGTGGAACCTGGGGCCCTAACCTGCATTTCTCCATTTAAGCACTTAAGTGTCTATGGTAAGATGGTATGGATATTGATACACAGTCTTTTCCAATTGCAATTCCTAGAGAATGAAAGAAAACTGTAATAAATGTAGTAACTTTTAAAACCAATGTAATGTGAGGAGTTTTCATTCTTTTTTTCATTTCCTCAAGTATTCCTCCATTTCTCTATTTGTGCTTCTCCTCAAGTGGCTATTCGGTCCCTCAAAAAGCTTCAGTTGTCCTAAACAAAAGCGTGTAGAAAGCCAATTGACTTTTCTGTTCCTAGCCACTTCAGTCTCTTGGCTGTACTTAACACTGTAAACCCTATTTCCCTTCTTCAGATTGTCTCCTGGGTTTACAGCACTGGATCTTTTTTGAGTATTCCTTGACCTTAAGGGCTGCAATTAGATGTTTTTCTGCCAGTGTTTTCTGTCTTTGACATCTTTTCTAGACTGGGGTCTTTCTTTGGTCTGCTCTTTTTCATTCCATTCTCTTTTATTCTCTAATTCTTGTATGAAAGTGTTCTGAACCATACTGACTGTAAATTAAGAGCCGTTTACACGTTATAGAAAGAAAGGCATATACCTTAAAGTAAATGCAGAAGAAAGTTGTTACTTTTATTCCAAGTTTTTAAGGTTATTAGGCATGTGTTGGTAGCAGGGAACATGTGGAAAGAATTCTGGTAGAACTTCTTCAGGAAGTTCTTTTCCCCTCTGCTAGTGCAGGAGTGCTTTCTCCAGAAGCCGCCTAACTTATAGGAGTAGGGATATGAATTGCATCTTCTAGATGGCTTAAGGCTAAGCAAGGTGAGTTAGTTATGATGGTGTCCAACAATTCATGAATATTGGTATCATATTTCCTGTAACAAACTAGGCATAAAAATATTTAAATTTATTACAGCTCTATAACTTCTTGTCTGAAAAGTGTTTTGCACATTTGGTTTGTATTTCAGCATTAGGCCTAGTTTTCTAGCCTAGAAAACACACTGTGATCACAACCCTTAAAAGTAAAAAGAGAAGGAAAACATTTTGCAAAATAACAAAAATAAGTTGCAAAATTTTGTTTAATACAATGCATATGAGAAATGTCTGCTTTTGTTTAAAGAACTTGGGCAATTTTTAAAAGTAAAGGGCAAACTAGGGGACTGTATTCAGTCAGTAAATTTCATTATTTGCTTCTCTTCAGTCAAATGTAGAGCTTTCATTTTCATATGAGGAAGTGTTGGGAGCACTGGGGACTTCAGAAATGGTGGTTGATTCTGCTGACCTTCTGATCCGCCCTTCAGTTAGACTCTACTCTCACACTACAGCCTCACAGATAGCTATGACTCTTTGGGTTTTGGGGTCTTGTTGTTAAAATATACAACTTGTTTTTCTTTCTTCAGAAATAAACAAGGAGATGATATAAAACCTTTGGTTTTGCTCCAGGTTCTGTCTTTCAGAACAGCCATAGACTTTTCCTTGAAGAAGGCATCTTGGCTGCTTTTAGCTGATACTTAAGTTGTCCGTACCAATACTTCTTTTTTGCAGTGATTTAAACTGGGTGTCTCTTGTGGCATCTGTCAGCCTCTGTCTAGCTCTTGTGTTAAGAAATTCAGTATTAGGATTACATTTACAAGAAATGTTTTTAGGTATGGAAATACATAGCTGGGTCAGAAAAGGAACTCTGTATTGACACGTGAAGAGACAAATGACACCCTTAAATTATTGAAATCTAGTTTGGAAGCATGTACACAAAAATACACCAGTCCCAATAAAATTTTCTGAATAATTATCATGTCCCTCTAATGTCCCTGAAAGTATCCATATAGTTTTTAAATCTTAGCCCTATCTGGTATAAAATTTGTCCACTTTGTTAGAGTTATTGCTTTAAAACTGCAAACAGGAAAAGAAGTACTAAAATTCTTCCTCTAATCTTTGAATTTTTACCCCAAAGACATGTTTTCCTGTTAGTGTTGTCTTCTTGTCCTTGTTTCAGGGGTAGAGCAAATTATGTCCAGTTATTTTATTTCCTTAAAACAACCACACCTGTTTTCTTCCTCATTAACTTGCAGGAAACTCATTATTTCTAGTGAATGTTTGCTCTGTATAACAGTTAGAGAACAGTTTCTAATTTTTAACCTCAAAGTGTGAATTTTTGGAGTTCAAAAATGTTTTAATTGTTTCTGTCTGAAAAATGTGTGATGTAGCCAGAGCTGTTGGGCTGATTTTTTTAACATCTCTGATCTAACATTTAGTTTAGTCTCATATCTTAGAGTTAGCTGATCTCAGGACATAAGATTCAGAGAAAGCAGATGATGTGGAATCCATCAGCTAGGGCATTCCGTCAAGAACCTGTTCCTATCTCAACCTGATGCAGTTGAGCCACGTTGCATGCATGTCTGTGGAAAGTGACGTTAAGTGCTATATATGTAACCCGGTGCTCGTCCCCGTGGCGGAGTGCCTCAGGAATTAGCTGGAACCGCCAGCTCCAGGCTCCAGCACTGCCTACACCTTCCCCACTAGATGGTGATAGAGGAACAGCTCTGACTTCCCTGCTTCAGGGACAGCGGATTCGCCTCCTGTGAGCTAAAAAAGCAGTACCTTCTCACTCAAGGTATAACTGGATAATTAAAAGTATTTTCAAACAAGTTCTTTCATGGTTTGTTGAAAGTGCAGTCTATGATAAGATTGCCTAGAGAGCTGGGGCTGCTCAGCCTGAAGAGAAGGCTGCAGTGGAGACCTTGTTGTGGCCTATCAGGACTTAAAAGGAGCCTACAAGAAAGATGGAGACAGTATTTTTAGGAAGACCTCCTGACATAAGACAAGGGGTAATGGTTTTAAAGTAAAGGAAGTTTGCTGACGACACCAAGCTGTGTGAAACTGTTGATACACTGGAGGGGAGGGATGCCATCTAGAGGGAACTGGACAGGCTGGAGAGGTGGGCCCATGCCAACCTCATGAAGTTCCAGAAGACCAAGTGCAAGGTCCTACATCCCGGTTGGGGCAATCCCAAGCACCAATACAGGCTGGGCGAAGACTGGCTTGAGAGCAGCCCTGTGGAAAGAGACTTGGGGGTGTTGGTGGACGAGAAGCTCAACATGAGACGCCAGTGTGCGCTTGAAACGCAGAGGGCCAGCTGTATCCTGGGCTGCATCAAGAGGAGTGTGGCCAGAAGGTCGAGGGAAGTGATTCTCCCCCTCTTCTCTGCTCTCGTGAGACCTCACCTGGAATATTGTGTCCAGTTCTGGGGCCCCAGTCACAAGAGGGATATGGGGGTGCTGGAGCGAGTCCAGAGAAGGGCCACAAGAATGACCAGAGGACTGGAGCCCCTCTCCCACGAGGACAGGCTGAGAGAGTTGGGGTTGTTCAGTCTGGAGAAGGGAAGGCTCTGAGGAGACCTTATTGTGGCCTTCCAGTTTCTGAAGGGATCTACAAGAAAGGTGGTGAGGGACTTTTTAGGACGTCAGACAGTGATAGAACCAGGGCTAATGGATGCAAGCTAGAGGAGGGTATATTTAGGTTGGATATTAGGAGGAAATTCTTCACTATTCTGTGATTCTGTGATTAGACAATGGAACAGGTTGTGCAGAGAGGTTGTGGAAGCCTCATCCCTGGAAACTTTTAAGACAAGGCTGGATGGCACTCTGAGCAACCTGCTCTAGCTGATGGTGTCCCTGCCAGGCAGGGGAGTTGGAACTACATGATCTTTAAGGTCTCTTCCAACTCTGGCAGTTCTATGATTCTATGATATTCTATGATATATATATTCTATGATATGATATTTCCTTAATTCAAAAATAATGGCCGTATTCAGCACATAGCAGTCTTTCAGTCCATACAGCATGAGAGGTTCTGAGGAACGCTTTAACTGCCTAAGAGAGAGCAGTGTGTAGAACTTCTTTCCATACAGCAACGTGGGTATGTAAAGACAATAGCAGAAGCTGAAGCTATAAATATATTTAGGAAGACAGGTACATAAACCAAAAAATACGTGATATAAATTTTAGGCAGCTGTATGTTACAGATCTGTAGGAAAGTAATGGTAGATAAGGAAATTAACTGCTAACAATTCAAAGTCTCATATTTCTCTTCCACCTGTTGCACTTCAGGTTTTTTAAAATAAAGAGGTAAAAATCCTCTTCACTTCAGCAGTTTAGAAGTGTGGACTGCTTACAGAGATTTAGTCAACTGCTCTTACTCCCTGGTAGTTTTCCTGTTTCTTCCTCTGTTGTTCTACATGTTATCAGAGTGCTTATTCTGAAGGCACTTGTACTTCTAAAAGGGTGTGAGTTACCTGTGATGCAGACTACACCCATGAAAATATAACATACGGTATATAGGAGCATTGAATAATAAAGTTAGTTTGGAAAGCTTGGGTTTGGTGCCTGAAAGATGATCTTGCAACTAGGTAAATCAACTGAGCAGAGAATATGCCTCTAGGTACAGACTGAAATCATAGTTCAAGGTTGTTTTCACCATAGTTATCTCCGAGACAAGGATACAATTCATAATGTTTAAAAAAAAAAAAAATCTGAGAAATTTTACAAGTCACTGGCAAGAATATGTGAAATGCTGTACTTCTGTAGATCAATGTCTCTAAACTTGTCAGGTTTTAGAATCTTAGAAAGCATGGAATCATAAAATCATTAAAGTTGGAAAAGACCACTAAGATCATTAAGTTCAACCATCAACCTATCATCACCATATGACTAAACCATGCAACCAAGTGCCACATCAACATGTTTTTGGAATACCTCCAGGGAAGGTGACTCTACCACTTCCTTGGGCAGCCTGTTCCAATGCCTAACAAGTCTTTCAGTGAAGAAATTTATCGTAACATCCAGTCTAAACCTCACTTCCTGCAACTTGAGGCCATTACCTCTTTTTCTATTCCTAATTACCTGGGAAAAGAGACTGACCCCCAACTCACTGCAACCTCCTTTCAGATAGTTGTAGGGAGTGATAAGGTCTCCCCTGAGCCTTCTCTTCTCCAAACTAAACAAACCCAGCTCCTTCAGCTGCTCCTTGTAAGACTTATTTTCCAAACCCCTCACCAGCTTTGTTGTCCTTCTCTGAACATGGTCCAGCATTGAAATGTCTTTCCTGTAGTGAGGGGCCCAAAACTAAACACAGTACTCAAGATGTGGCCTCACCAGTGCTGAGTACAAGGGGACAATCACCTCCCTGCTCCTGCTAGCCACAGTATTCCTGATACAGGCTGTTGGCTGTTGGTCTTCTTGGCCACCTGGGCACACTGCTGGCTCACATTCAATTGGCTATTGACCAGCACTTCCAGGTCCTCTGCTGGGCAGCTCTCCAGCTACTTGTCCCCCAGCCTGTAGCACTGCATGGGAATGTTGTGACCGAAGCGCAGGACCCAGCACTTAGCCTTGTTGAAGCTTATGCCATTGGCCACAGCCCAATGATCCAGCCTGTCCAGAGCCTTCCTACCCTCAAGCAGATCAACACTTCCTCTGAGCTTCGTGTTGTCTGCAAGCTTACCAAAAGTGTACACAACCCCCTCATCCAGGTCTTCAATATAGACATTGAACAAGGCCAGGCCGAATACCAAGACCTGGGGAACAGCACTCCTAACCAGTCACCAGCTGGATTTAATTCCATTCATCACTACTTCCTGGGCTTGGCCCTCCAGCCAGTTCTTCCTCCTGCTTTCACTTGCTCTGAAACTTGTTAGCCAAATAATGAAGGCACTGATTTCCCTTCCTATCCCATAAGGCCTCATGAATAGCTAATATTTATGCTGCTAGTCTGTATTTATGTAATATTTATGTTTATAATACTGTTTGTTACAGGTATATACTAAATCTGTGATGAGGTTTAAGCCTGAACTGAATATTTTGGTAATTAAGTGGTCGGTAACTCTGAAATCAACATGCTGTACAACTTAAAAAAAATAACAGCAGAGGGAGAACTAGAATTTGATATATGCCACAAAGATAGAATTTTTGTGCTATTATAATAATTTACAATTAGGTTATATGAAAGGCTTTTGTTCAGCTAGGAGAACAGACATTTTGGTAGCAAAAGGAAGACCAGGGCAAGTGTAGGACCAATGCTGAATGAGGTGGGTGGACCAGGTGACAAAGAGTGCAGACAAGGCAGAGTTACTGACTGCCTTTGCATCAATCTTTACTGCTAAGACTGGCCCCCAGGAATCCCAGTCCCTAGAGGTAACAGAGAAAGTCTGGAGGAAAGAAGACTCTCCCTTGATTGAGGAGATTTGTGTTAGAGATCACTCAGGCAAACTGGACACCCACAAATTCCTGGTGGGATTTGCCCACAAGTCCTGAGGGAGCTGGCAGATCACAGAATCACAGAATTGTGGAAAGGACCCTCAAGATCATCTAGTCCAACCGATTTATTGCTAAGCCACCCTCCATCATCTTTGAAAGGTCATGGAGAAGAGAAAAGGTGTCTAAGGACTAGAAGAAAGCCATTTTCACGCCGGTCTTCAAAAAGGGCAGGAAGGAGGACCCTGGAAATTAGAGGCCAGTCAGATTCACCTCCATCTGTGGAACGGTGACTGAACAGCTCATAGAATCATAGAATCATAGAATGGCTGAGGTTGGAAGGGACCTCAAAGATCATCCAGTTCCAACCCCCCCGCCATGGGAAGGGATGCCAATCACTAGACCAGGTCACCCAGGGCCACATCCAGCCTGGCCTTGAACATCGCCAAGGATGGGGCAGCCACAACCTCTCTGGGCAACCTGTTCCAGTGCCTAACCACC